>JAPMOB010245817.1:0-36048 GCA_029875015.1 Lepomis gibbosus
AGAATATGCAACGCGGCCGCATCACACCCCGACGCGCCGCAGGTGCGAGGGCCCGCCCATCGCTGCTTGCAGCTTTAATTGTTATTGCTGTTGTTGCTAATAATAGTATTATTATTCTTTTAGAATTACATTGGTATAACTGTTACACTTTATGCCTTAATGTACTGAAAAAATCATTTGTATAATCATAATTATTTTGATTATCAATCTAGAAACAACATGATGTACACGTGAGATGCATTCTGGCCCTTCGTGCCCTCCCAGTGGACCTGCGAGAGGATGACTGATTTCTTCAAAACCCACAATATAAGTTCTCAGTATACTCGCACACAATGTCAATATCAATGAAATGTTCTATGGCAAACCAACTTTAATGCCTCTTCCAGCATTTGACAGACTGACAGACTTCACTTCGTAAAAAATATTTTAAGTAAGACCTGGTAAAGCAGCAGCCAACATACAGGGTGCAGATGTTGGTTTCAGTTATTTTGAAAGGCTGTCACTAATAAGCTGTCACGCAGCTCACCTGCTGCGGTGATAATGGATCATGGGTGGAAAAATACGGGAAAAAGACGAGTTCTGTGTCATTTAGGCAACTTTATCAAACATACCGCTGATGGAGAATGTGGAGTAGACGGGGGGAGAGAGACAGAGAGAGGCGGGGCAAGCCGGTGTGTTTGCAGTGAGAGACCAGAGGTGTAGGTGTGTGTGAATGTGGGGAGAGGAGAAGTCCAAGGTGTGTGCAAAGCGGCTATATTTAAAAATTATAATATTCATGGGGATTAAAAACTGCTTTGACAGGGTAGTATAATGTGAAAAATTAAGACTAAGATTACAAACACGATGCCAGCTCAACATTGTGATGCCTGTCAGTCATCATCTCGATCCAACCCTAATTCATAGATTTTTTTTCTTCTAGTCTATCTCAATAAAATGCAAAAATGTGATTTGTACCATAAAAGAGTTATTGGTGCTTTCAGTTTGTGGAGGGCACCGAGCAAAGATGAACCAGATATTGCTGAAACGCCTGTGGTTCTCCACACTGTGGTCACTGACGACACCCCTGCTGCGGTCCACTTCAACCCTGAGAGCATTTCTGTTGTAGTCAAAGAGGAAATTGTGAGTGACTATCCAAAGAAACTAATATACACATTCACCTTTTTTCAGAAAATAATAATGTCTTGAATATAGCAAACCACTGAAGCTGTGTCTAAAAGTACTTGTTGAAAGAAGTTTGAATGGACTCATGTACATAAACGGTTTGTTTCTGTGAAACATAGAAATGGCAGGAGATGTTACAAGTTTTGATAATGATTGTTCAATAAAGAAACTCTGACTTGTAATAATGGAGTTGTACTTGTATTTTTGAGAATTACTGAGCATTCGGGTTTACAGCAGGTTAAAAGATGGCCCAAAGTGTGTCTTTGCAATTGCTAATTTATTTTTTTATTTTTCTTCTTTTTAATTAGCTGTTTTTCTTTCTTTCAAATGTTGTTTTTTAAGTTTAACTGCTGCCTTAATGTTTTTGAGTACTGCTTATTTATTCAGGTTTACAGTGTACTGTAACCGAATACCGAAATCTGGAAGTCCTTACTCTGAAATCTGAGTAGTGTTGATAGTACAGTCTGTGTACCGAAGTAAAGTAATACCTGTAGCCTGTCACTGATTGAGTAGGCTTAAATGCGGGAGTAATAGGTAGCCAGGGAAAACGTCTTGGCAAGCTAACTAAATGGGATTACCCATTAGCCACCCCTCTGGTTAGCATGTAGGCTAGCTACGTTTATAAACTACAAGTAGCTATGTTAGCCAGTTAGCCACTAGCAGAGATCAACTTAATTATTAAGTTGATATTACTTTAAAATGTGTTTTATTGTGGCGACAAAGCTTATTCACCTAACTTAAAACATTATGTTGGATCAACTTAAACACTTGCATTCATGTTGACAATTATTAAGTTCATGTTACTTAGAAATGTGTTTTATTGTGGCCAAAAAGCTTCTTCACCCAACTTAAAACATTATGTTGGATCAACTTAAATACTTGCATTCTTGTTGACAATTATTAAGTTCATGTTAGAATTGTGTTTTATTGTGGACTAAAAGGTAATTCACCATACTGAAAACATTGCTTTGAATTAATGCAATTCTACCAGCAGTTTTAACTTAAAAATTCTAGTGGAAAACATTAACATAGTTTTTTTTTGCTGTGTGTGTGTGAGAACATTCATAGTCCTAAAAAGTCCTGGATGTAGCACAGCAAAACATTTCTGATTTGGAGTTTCAGTCACAACTTTGAAAGCATCACTAAAACTGCCTAGAATGACTATCATTTTAAAATCCTATTCCAAAATGGCTGCATTATCTTTAATTCTGCACTCAAGTTTGAACAGCAGAATATGAGCTTTATCCAGCTTTGAATCACCTACACTTAGCACAGAAGGTTTTTGATTGGCTTCAAGAAAACGGGCCAAATGAACTACTTTATTATCTAAATGATTCCAGTACTCACTTGTCTTCACTGGCTCCCACTTCACTTTAGAATTTACTTTTGGTTTCTTTTGTTTATTGAGGTTTTGAAGACACAGATGCATTAAAATGCCGCAATGTCCTGTGCAGACAAAATCAAAATTGACAGCTAGAAGTTCAAATAAAATAATAATAATACCTAATAGAGTTGTAATTAATGCATCTAGAAGAATTAATGGTTAAACAGTTAGGGATTATTGGAAGAAAACTGTTAATCCAAGTTAAGAAAGACAATGCAAGCAAGTACACAGTAAAAATGATCACGGTAGTTCAATTACTACCTTAAAAATGTGAGTAAACTCAACTTTAAGAAAAGTTTGTTTCAACTCATGATGTTACAGTATACATTTAGTTTAATTAATGATCATTTATTGTTTGAACTTAATGGTGTGAGTTAAAACAACTATATTACATTGCCCATTCAAGGAAACTTGCTTTCTTTTGTCAAACAAACATACAATTCTACACCCTTAACTAAATATAAGACAGTTCAAATTGGATTAACTTGGAAATGCAAGTTCACCTCCTGCCTTGGAAATGCAAGTTAACGCAGATTGAAGATTGCCTTTGTTTTAACTCATAAATTCAAGTTCATAAAGTTGATATAACTACATTGTTTCAGTTGTCTCAATGTTGTTGTTTTTTAGTTAAATTAACTTTCTATAACTTCAACTTCATACTTTTTGAACCCATTTCAAGTTAAGGGATTTAAATTCCAAATTTGTTTCAGTTTACATGTTTAAAAGGGCCTTGTTGACAGACCACAACAACAGCAGGACTCCTGCACTATTATCTTCAATGACTTGCAACAGGGCAGGGCAGTTTGTTCATGCGCTGGTGTAGACTGCAGTCAAAGTTCAAAATACCAGCAGATGTCACTTCCTTTCTAAATGAGTCTTAAGGCCGTTGTCAGGAATCCTTTCCACTGGTGGCACTCGTCTTTTTTATCACATAAGTGTCTATATTTTGGCTGGCTGTCATAATTTGAATATATGACTTGACTTTTCTGCAGTGTATAATTAGTAGGGATGAGCAAGAAGACCACTATCTCTATCTGTTAAACAACTTAAATTTTCTGCATCTGTGCTCAGAATGGTCGGGGCTTCATCTAGAAGTGGGTGGGACTAACTGGAAGTTATTTAAGCCTGAAATTGGAATCAGAACTTGCTATATTTATTAGATAACAATTTATAGAACAGCCTCAGAATTGAGCTTCAGAGCAATAGTAATTGATTTAAAAAAGGTTCCTGTATTTATAGTTTATAACAAAACAGAAACTGACACATTTTAGTGAGATAACTAAATGGGTCTATGATTTTTTCCGTGCAACTGTGATAATTACAGAATATAATACCTAGGAGCAGATAAAACAAATGGCTTTCCAACAACGCTGTCTCCATATAAAACCACTTTGTGTTTACTTTACATTCTAGGATAGGCTGCTGTCAGGAAATTGCAGCAAACAAACTAGACTGGACTCTGCTCAGTCCTATTTTTGCCGTCACACAGATGTTTTGGGTTTAGAAAAGCCTCTTCTTGGCTGCACCATGCTGATTTTTCTTTGGAAGTTCACTGTCTTTCATTTCCTCATCATCTCCTGCTGTTTAATTACTTATGTGAATCCTAAGGATAATCCGGGTATACCATCAATTGCCAAATATTTCAACACAAAAGGGAGGTACGAGGAAGTGAACCCGTATCTCAAAGAGGACATACTTGCTGTGAACAGATCTGTTTTGCAGCCTCCATCTCCACAATGTCAAGAAATTCATCTGACTGCGATAATAAGACACGGCACAAGGTACCCAACGACCAAAAACATCAAGGGCATGCAGCAGCTCTACAACATCGTCCTGCACAATGCCTCAGGCGAAGAGAGCTGGCTGCATGAGATCCAGACCCAGTGGAGGATGTGGTACACTGAGGACATGGATGGCCGACTCGTCCAGAAAGGTGTGAACGATCTTAAGCATCTGGCAGTCAGGCTGTCAAAGCTGTTCCCCTCGCTGATTTCGGAGAAGAAGCTCCGAGGTGGATTCTTCAAATTAATAACCAGCTCAAAGCACAGGTGTGTCAACAGCACACTGTCCTTCAAGGCAGGACTGACAGAGCTGTGGGCTATTACAGGTATCATTATAATGAGATGATGCTCTGTTATGATGATTTATCACTTATCACATGCATTTTCAGTATAATCCTTTTTTCACTTACCCAGATAAGGAGTTTGACCATACAGTGAATGATGCTCTCATGAGGTTTTTTGACCAGTGCACCAGGTTTGTGCAGGAAGTTGAAAACAACCCCTCAGCTCTGTCTGAAGTGGACAAGTTTAAGCAGGGACCAGAGATGAGAAGGGTCCAGGAGAAGATTGCAGACCGTCTTGGAGTGCCGTACAGTCTCATCACACACGGTCATATCTGCAGAAATACTACCTCTTTACAACATTCAGTCTGTTGTGTGCATGTACTTTAAAGTATTTATCCTTTGTCATAACTCCATCCATGCTCTCAGTGGTCTCATACACTGCGTTTCTTAAATGACAGATCAAGATTGTGTCGTAGATATGAAGAGTGATTCCAGATTATTGAGTAAATTTGCTGTCAATCCAAGCACAGTAAATTTACAGTATCAAATCTGTGTCATTGCCTGAAACAGACTTAAGACTCATGCATATTGATTAGATTAGATGCTGTATTTCAACTATCATACATCCACTGGGTGGAGCTATTTTATAATGTGGAAGAAGTAAGGCTTCTGCACAATTTGGAGTGAACATTGTCATTTATGGACTTGAATTTATGTAATGTGCTGCATTTCACGTGTTATTTCACCACTAAGCATTTTATACCAACCTGCATCCTCCTCCAGATATGACTCAGGATGCATTTTACCTGTGTGCCTATGAATTTGCAATCAAGGCGGCAAACTCCCCCTGGTGTCAGCTCTTTAATGAGGAGGACGCAAAGGTAAGGAGCAATTAGTGGTAGATAAGTGTGCGTAGATTTACCGTGGGAGCTGCATCAAATGCTTTCCTTAATTTAAGCTATGACGTTTATGAGGATGACTACAGTCCACCAGGAGATATTTGCGGGTCAGAAACATACTGCTTGTTGGAAGTTCATTTATTTATGGAGTCATTTATCACAGTCAGAACAAATAAGATTGTACAATAGGTCTTTTTTACAGGCATAATAGAAAAAGCACAGGTGTTACTAACAAAGTTAACTGTGGCTCTGTTCTTTTCAAGTGTCCCAGTAAGCCTTGACAGTGGCCCAGCATGCACAACAGCAGGGCCCTGAAACAGAAGCAACTAAATTGAATTAATCTGTCATTAATTTATGACATCTCTGCTTTTCCTACTGTGACATGTTAAAATCTCTTCTGTGACACTGCTGAAACAGCCATACATTGAAAATTGTCTATACTCTGCAACCTCAGCAGCACATGTATTTATAGAGCTCTTCACCAAGTGTAGAACAGGACGTTTTTCTACATAAGCAAATATTGTTCAAATTTATCACAAGCAAGTCTCCTTGGACTTTACATAGGGGGAAACAGAAACACAGATGCAGGAGGTAAAAACAAGCATGGGGTTAGTGTAAGTCTTTGTGACTAGGTTTAGGGTTTGTTTTGCCATAAGGTCACAACAGAGAGACGCTTCTAGAGACCAGGGCGGGCCGGAGAAGCACTTGGGTCAACCAGGGCCACAGGGACGTACAGATACTCAACCAACTATTGAATCCAACACAAACAGGACAAAGCAAACAAACAGCTCTATCTAATCTAGGTCAGAGGTTCTCAGCACCCTAGATTGCTTGTTTCCAAGGAGTGAAAGATAATTATATTAATATTAACCAGTGGTATTTTTCCAGGAAAAACCTAAAATCACGATGCATTACCTTGTCTCAGACCATTCACTTCACCCTTTGGTATTGTACGTATAAGAAAGACTGTTTTGTGTTACTGTATGTACTGACCTCACACTCAAAACTAACTATCTTGGGATATTACTCTTTTAAAAGTCTAAAGCTCACCCACATACAGACAACCTTTGAACTATCTGCATAAACAGGTTATGGAGTACGCAAGTGACCTGAGGGAATTCTGGAAAAGAGGCTACGGTTATGATATTAACAGCAAGTCGAGCTGCGCTCTCTTCCATGATGTGTTTAGTCGACTGGACAAGGCAGCCAGCGAGAACAAGTAGGTGACTTTAAATTACCTGCAGTCTATTTGAACAAACTTCAAATACAAAAACACCTACATCATTCATTTTATCTGCTTGTCCTCCAGTCTTGGTTGTCTTGCTGTTGTCAAAGGTTAAGTGTCCTAAGTCTAGGTTAAATTCTGAACTCCACTTGTCCTGCATGTCAGGTCAGGCCAACAGGTAACTGAAGCCGTGACAGTTCAGGTCGGCCATGCAGACACCCTCCTGCCGCTGCTTACCCTCCTGGGCTTCTTCAAGGACAACGATACCCTGACTTCCTCCAACTACGCCACACAGGCCAAACGCTCCTTCCGCACCAGCCACATGTTACCCTATGCGGCCAACTTACTCCTGGTGCTATACGACTGCGGGGGAGGAGACCTGAGGCTGCAGCCGCTGCTCAACGAGAAGCCTATGACTTTCCCCGGTTTGACTGACCAGCGGGCCTCCATACCGCTCTATGAAGACGTCAGACAGCACTACAGTGATCTGCTCCAAGGCTGTGACTTTGAAACTGAGTGTCAGCTGTTCAAGCATCCTGCTGAAGTTTAGACAGACAGGGTAGATTTTGGAGATGGTTCTGGAGTCATAGCATCATTGTTCTCCTTTATTAGCAGAAGGTAATAAATATGCTCCCATCATGAAAATATGAATAAGCAATTTTCCAATTGTTCTGTTTTGGAAGTGTTAAAGATGAATGTCTTACATTGATCACTTTCCTGCTTACTGTAACTGACACTTGAAATAAAGATTAAGATGTGACTAAATGTTCTTTTGTTTAGTTTTTTTTACTGAGGTGGCTTTCTTTCCATAGTTATGGCAAATCAATAGAAAGAACTATAACATAGATAACCATCTAATCAGTTATTATTAATAATAACTTTCTTAGTAGGAAAACTATGTTGACTTTTTATTTGTCTGGAACTGCCAAGAATGTTTCAATGTGGCTGGGAAAATTTGGTTTATATGAACATATATCAATATGCAATAATATCTGAATTTTGTTTTACTATGAATAACTTTTACCAGTGCTTGACTCGAAACTTGTAAATTAATTTATTCACTGTAAGGCCAGAAAAGTGACTCACAAAATTACAATTTATTCAGGAAAATTAGAACTCACTTTTATTACACAGCAATTAATATAACAAATGGCAGGGTGGTCCCTAAAATATAGTATATAATATAAATTTTTACTGACTAGTTAAAAGGAAAAAAGCAAAATTGGTGGAATGTAATATTTACTCTAGTACTGTATTTATTTACAATGGTGATGTATTTTTATTTTACTTTTTTTTTTCTATTTTGTGCTACTTTATGCTTCTACTCCACTATGTTTCAGAGGGTAATGTTGTAATTTTTCTACCACCACTTTTTTTCCTGAAAGCCTTAGTAACTGGTTACTTTTCAGATTTAAATTTAACATAATCAACATACATTGAGCTTATAAAATACAACACATTGTTAAATAAGAAGTTAGTTAGTTATAATAAGAATAAAAACTGTGGTGGGCATTTTTTTGTGAGCCCTTGTGATAAAGCAGTGTGGGGTCTCTTGTCACACTTCAGATGTAGCCTTCCCCTCTAAACATCTCTTCTAAATAAATTAAAGAGGGAAAATGATCAACTATTTCACACAAAACGGCAACAATTTGAGAAAAGACTTCTTTCCTCTCCTATTAATTTTCTCAGATCTTGGAGACTATACTTAACTATTTCAAACTAGCTCCACCTCAACCAGCTACAACAGTGAAATGATGATTACACATTGATTCTGTATTAATAATGTATCACAAGATACAGTATTAAAACAAAACTGCGATTTTGTTAGTTTTAATACTTTAGCTGATAATACAAGTCTTTTAGTTCTTAAGTAGGACATTAACTGTTGACTCTTAATTGTAGGCTAATGCATTTTTATATTGTCTGTAGTGGTACTTTTTTACTTAAAATAAAGGATCTAAGTAGGCTAGCCCACTTTTTTCCACCACTAGAGAGTGATGACAAAAGGAAAATGAGTCTCACATTGCACTCCAACTCCACAGCATATGTTTTATGGTGTTACTTCATCCCTGAAAGTTGGCAGGCCTACTTTTCTGTCAGACAGCAGTGTGATGGGTGGAGAAAACTAATAGCCTACTAATCAAAATTTATAGAGGAGTATAGGGGAGTGTGTACAGGGTACAAGTTTTTTTTTAAAGTTGTAAATGCCCTTTTAGAACTGAAGCACAAGCAGTAGCCTAATTTCAATGTCCAGTCTATTAACTCGGTGTCAGTCGACAGCCTCCGTGTAACGCTGAAGTTAGCTTCCGATTCGGCAGTCAAGAGGAAAGTTAAGGGGAATTTAAGTGAACGTTAACTTACGTTGCTGAGCGACCGATTCTCCGTTTTTTGCACCTCTTACTGCTGTGGAAGCTGTTATGCATTATAGGCAAAATAACGCTGTCTGAAACATTTTTTTAGATTTGAAAAAACTTTATTTTATTTGTGAAAATGACAAAAGGGTGATTTCACGTTTTTTTCTCCACATGCAGACCACATTAGAGCAGGTCCAGATCCAAAAACACTACACCTAGAGTTCTCCAATCTGGACTAGATTACCCCAGAGAGACTAAAATTTCAAACAAACATAGTTTCAGATTTGTGAAACCTTTATTCAATTTGTGAAAATGCTTTAAAGGGCGATTTCACCGCTTTTTTCCACATGCAGACCACATTAGACCAGTGCCAGATCCAAAACTTCCCCTTAACTTTCCCCTTGACTGCCGAATCGGAAGCTAACTTCAGCGTCGTCTCCGTGTAATGGATTGGTTGGCCAGTCCCACATGAACAGCGTCACCCAGTTTAGGTTTTGGGTCTGGTAGATGGGGGTGGGGTGTACGCGGCCATACATTCAAGCTACCAGACTGCATCATGCCGATCATTTTTTGGAAAACAATTGTTGTTTATTTCACCATCATACTGCCCTTTCGCTGCTGTTTCCGGACCAATGTGAACCGCGAGGACAACCCAAACATACCCGCAATCGCCAAATATTTCAGCACGAAAGGGAGGTACGAGGAAGTGAACCCGTATCTCATAGAGGACATACTTGCTGTAAACAGATCTATTTTACAGCCTCCATTTGCACAGTGTCGCGAAATCCACGTGACGGCCATAATACGACATGGCACAAGGTACCCAACGACCAAAAATGTGAAGAAGATGCAGAAGCTTTACCAGCTGGTCAAGAGCGGCGCCTCAGGTAAACAGAGCTGGCTGCGTGAGATCCAGACCCAGTGGAGGATGTGGTACACTGAGGACATGGATGGCCGACTCGTTCAAAAAGGTGTGCGCGATCACAAGCATCTGGCCGTCAGGCTGTCAAAGCTGTTCCCCTCGCTGATTTCGGAGGAGAATCTCCGAGGTGGATTCTTCAAATTCATAACCAGCTCAAAGCACAGGTGTGTCAACAGCACACTGTCCTTCAAGGCAGGACTGACAGAGCTGTGGGCTATTACAGGTATCACTATGATGAGATGATGCTCTGTTATGATGATTTACTACTTTAATGCATTTTCAATATAACCTTTTCTCTTTTTCCCCCCTTACCCAGATAAGGAGTTTGACCATGCAGTGAATGATGCTCTCATGAGGTTTTTTGACCAGTGCACCAGGTTTGTGCAGGAAGTTGATAACAACCCCTCAGCTCTGTCTGAGCTGGACAAGTTCAAGCAGGGACCAGAGATGAGAAGGGTCCAGGAGAAGATCGCTGACCGTCTTGGATTGCCTTACAATAACATCACAGATGGTCAGTGGTGGAGGAAGTATTGAGATTGATTTATTTAAGTTTAAAAAAAGACAGAAACACATAAACCCAATTACAACATTGTAAAAAAAGCCGTATTAAGTAAAAGCACTGCATTCAGAATCTTACTGAAGTTAAAGTAGGGAGTTATACCATATATGTTAAAGTATCAAAAAGGAACACTGTTGATGGCAGCTTCATTCATTTTTCACAGAGATCCAGACACTAACCAGCACTACTATACTGGAATATTACTTGAACTCCAGGTTTTCTGGAAGTAAACAATTTTATGGTAATTTTATGAACAATACCTTATATTTTAGGAAGATGCAAAATGTGAGCACATGAAATTAAATGTGTTAGAATCACTTTTTGACTCAGGACCTCTAAGACACAGCCACAAAGTGACATCATCAGTGAACTTGGGATCTTTGGACATTTTATTTTCCTCTGAAATGTGGAGTAGGAGTGGAAAGTAGCATAAAATGGAAACACTCAAGTAAAGTAGAAGTATCTCAAACTTGTACTTATGGTACAATATTACATTACATTATTTTATTATAATATCACATTTACTATACACAATATATAGTAAATGTACTACTTAATTACATTCCACCACTGGTGATGGTCAGATTTGTGTTAAGATGATCAATTTGAATAATACTTGAGTGTGCTGTGTGAAAGTTACTGATTTATTTACCTTTATTATAAGGTCTGATGTGTGCTCATCCCAAGGTACAAGGTAGATTCGTCACATTACAACAGGTTGTAAAGTGAAAAAAAGTAATATCAAAAGCAATTATAAAAAGTTAAAAAAAAAAAAGGTAAACAGAAATAAACTACATTCAATGGAGTAGTGCTGAGGATGAGTTTGAGTTTAAGAAGTCTGATAGCTTGGGGGAAAAAGCTGCTCTGCAGTTAAGGGCAGAAAGTTCTATATCTCTTCCCAGAAGGCATCAGGGTGATCAGGCTATGCTGGGGGGCGCATACTGTCTGTTATGGTGTGGACAGAGTGGACCCAAACGCAACACTCAGGATGAAAAGGTTTCATTTAGGGAAAAAGGGCTTGAGGGAGTGGAGATGAGGGAGAGGCAGATACTGGGGAAACACGGGCACGGGGAGCTGAGGAGACTGAGACAAGGGAGCCTGGGGGCGGAGGAAGAGAGGAGGCACAGGAGAACTGACCGGGGGGCTGGTGGAGGAGTGTGGTGGCAGGGTGACTAGGCTAGGCATGGGGAAGAGCCAGGAGGACGCCGTGGAGGAGGTCCGAGGGCAGAGGGCAGGTTGGCGAGCCCAGCTGACTTGACAGAGGACGAGGGTCAGTGAACCTGGGGGAAAGAAGACAGACAGACAGGGTTAGACACGGGGACAAAACAAGAGTAGGGAAACAGAGATGAAGGAAAAAAGGCTTAAGGCAAACGGTAGCACCAGGTTTAGAGCAACAACGATCAAGCAGCCATTGACTGGTGAACCAGGGTTGAAGTACTGTCAGAGATGAGGCTGATTGCTGGCAGGTGTGCAGGCAGAGGAGGTGGCTGATGAGGTGCAGATGCGGACTGTAAACTGGTCTGTTACTTACGGCGAGAGTTGTTCAAGTGTATTTGTCCTCTAGTCCAAGCACAGTAAATGGTAACTTTTTATCTTACACTTAGTAATTTCCAAGTTTCGAAGAGATTTTCTGGAAGAAAAAATGTGTAAATATGTAATTTTGTACAGATTCTGATTCTAAATGCGTTGACTCTATACACAGTCAGTGGTGGAAAAAAGTACTCAGACCTTTTACTGAAGTAAAAGTTGTTATGCCACAATGTAGAAATACTACGTTTCAAGTGAAAGTCCTGCCTTCCAAATTTTACTAAAGTAAAAGTACAAAAGTATTAGCATCAAAATATACTTAAAGTACAAAGAGTAAACTAAGTAAACTAGTTACTAAACTAACTAGTAAGTAAATAGTAACTAAAAGTATCAAATAAATGTAAAAAGTACAATATTTGCTTCCAAATTGTTGAGTAAAAGTATAAAGTGGAAAAATGGAAATACTCAAGTAAAGTTCCTCAAATTGTGCTTATTCTCCACCACTGTACACAGTTCCTGACATTCAGAGGATCTTCCCACACTGCCCCATTTAAATCCATTCATTATTCATCTATTATTGAAAACTTTATTTTCCATAAATGTTGGACTGTATGCTAGCCTTGCCATGCAACAAATTTCACATTTTTGAATGTTCAGCTCACCTGCTGTTCACGGACTAAAATACTCTTAAAGTTCCACTTGCACATAATTGGAAATAATTAATTAAATGTCCCAATTCAACACTGTCTCATAATAAGTACCTAATTACACAGTAATTTTGAGGGACCTCCCACTGAATTCACAGATACACGTCAGTTCCTTCTCAGGACACTCTTCCTAAAGTGTTAGCCAATAAAGCTTTTGTCACAGCCTCAAAACTGTCTCAAATGAATGTAATGATACAAGTTGTAGTGTACAGAACATCCCATTGGTCATGTTTCACAGTGAGTCTGTGCACAGTAGGTGGAGCTGTTTTCTAATTTGAAGGAATTGAAGCTCCACTAGACTGAGTTGTAGCCAATTTTGACTTTATTTTGGGGCCTTGAATTAATGTCACAGGTCTTGAACTGGTGCAGTGATTAAGCAATACACACTATACTTGTTAGCTTCTAAGACAAAATCGATTACCTCCCTGTGCTTTTGTGTGTATTTGTTTTACTGGTTGCCTGGCCTGTCTGATTTCACTACTTATTAACATTTTATTGCAACCTTTCTCCTACAGATATGGCTGAAGCCGCATTTTACTTGTGTGCTTATGAGTTTGCCATCAAAACTGTGAACTCCCCATGGTGTCAACTCTTTGATGAAGTTGATGCACAGGTATGGGCCTCGGTTAGATTACATGTAAGATATCGGTGTCATCAATTGTCTGTGTTTATTTGTCTTTTATTGGCGTGCAAGTGAGATTCCAAAATGAGGGTCGGAGGAGTTTATGGGTCAGTAACCCTAGGTACAAACTGCGAGTACTCGATCAATCAGAAATGTTCAGCGAGGCCCCTCACCAAAGTTCTTGTACATTTGAAAAGTACTACCCCCTAAGGAACTTTTTAGGGGGTAAAACAATGTCCCCGGAACATAATTTAGACCCTGGTCCCTGCGCAGAGTTTCTTTAAAGGTTCTTAGTCCTTGGGGACACAGCTTTAGACCTCAAACTTTACCCAGGCACCCTACACTACATCTGTTGCATTACATCTTCTTATGTACACTGTATTGTCTCTATAAATAAACAAATAAATGCAGTGAATATAAAAGGATAGAAACATATGGAAGGCCAAGTTAGAGAAAGATTCCTGCTTTACCTTCTACTTGTTTTAGAAAAGTAGCAGGTAATGTTTTTTCTGCTTTGCAACAGTACTGCGGTGTTACTGTTTGGCAGTATTTATGTCACAAAGAGTGCATTGTGTCTTGTGCTACAAGCTGACCCAACACTCAGGTAGCCTGAAATGTTACCTCATAAACCAGAAGAGTGACACATTTTGTTTTGTAGTCTTCACCCCACATCTGGACAAGCAATCATTTTTATCATCTGCACCAACAGGTCATGGAATATGCAAATGACCTGAAGCAATTCTGGAAACGAGCCTATGGTTATGATATTAACAGTAAGTCGAGCTGCATTCTCTTCCACGATGTGTTTAGTCGACTGGACAAAGCAGCCAGGGAGAGCAAGTGAGTAAAACCTAAATTACCTTGGTGTTACTCTTTATTTTGGCTAACAAATCCCATGTAAACACCAAAATCAACAATGCATTTTTCCGTCTTTCAGTTCTTTCCCTCATCCTTTGGCTCTCTCGGTGCAAATGTGTGGCTCACAGTATTTTTAATAAATGTTGGAAAACAATGAAGGTCTATGGAATAAGATACAGTATCTCACAAAAGTGAGTGCAACCCTCACATTTTTGTAAATATTTGAATATAACTTTTTATGTGACAATATAGAAGTAATGACACTTTGCTACAATATAAAGTAGTGAGTGTACAGCTTGTATAACAGTGTAAATTTGCTGTCCCCTCACATCACACAGCCATTAATGTCTTAACCACTGGCAACAAAAGTGAGTACGCCCCTAAAGAAAATGTTCAAATCGGGCCCAAAGTGTCAATATTTTGTGTGGCTACCATTATTTTCCAGCAATACCCTGTTGGGAATGGAGTTCACCAGAGCTTCACAGGTTGCCACTGGAATCCTCTTACCCTCAGCTTTAGCAATGCAGTGATCGTCTCAAAAGTGTGTTTGGGGTTGTTATCGTGTTGGAATACTGGCCTGCGGCTCAGTCTCCGAAGGGAGGGGATCATGCTCTGCTTCAGTATGTCACAGTACATGTTGGCATTAATGGTTCCCTCATTGAGATGCTCCCCAGTGCCAGCAGCACTCATGCAGCCCCCAGACCATGACACTCCCACCAACATGCTTGACTGTAGCCAAGACACACTTGTCTTTGTACTCCTCACCTGGTTGCTGCAACACACGCTTGACACCATCTGAACCAAATAAGTTTATCTTGGTCTCATCAGACCACAGGTTCTGCACATGGTTCCAGTAATCCATGTCCTTAGTCTGCTTGTCTTCAGCAAACTGTTTGAGGGCTTTCTTGTCTATCATCTTTAAAAGAAACTTACTTCTGGGATGATGGCCATGCAGACCAATTTGATGCAGTGTGCTGCGAATGGTCTGAGCACTGACAAGCTGACCCCCCACCCCTTCAACCTCTGCAGCAATGCTGGCAGCACTCATACATCTTTTTCCCAAAGACAACCTCTGGATATGACACTGAACACTTGCACTCAACTTCTTTGGTCGACCACGGCGAGGACTGTTCTGAGTAAAACCTGTTCTGTTGAACCTCAGTATGGTCTTGGCCACCCTGCTTCAGCTCAGTTTCAGGGCGTGGCAATCTTCTTATAGCCTAGGCCATCTTTATCAAGAGCAACCATTCTTTTTTAGGTCAGAGAGTTCTTTGCCATGAGTTGCCATGTATGAGGTAGTGTGAGAGTGATAACACCAAATTTAACACACCTGCTCCCCATTCACATCTGAGACCTTGTAAAACTAAAGTGTCACATGACACTGGAGAGGGAAATGGCTAATTGGGGCCAATTTTCATTTAGGGGTCTACTCATTTTTGCTGCCAGCGGTTTAAATATTAAACCTAGTTCACACTACTCAATTTTAGCCCCTATTTGCTGCTCGCCGAGCGTCAGGCTTTGATCTGGAGTAAATCAGGGGTTGATCGGTGGTCGCCAGTCGTTATGTGTGAACTACTCAATGACGCGTCAAAACGGCTCCCTGACACATTTCTGACACATCGGCGACATCTGCCAGATATCTAGCATGCCAAATATCTGGAGAAGTTGGCTGACTCGACATCCACATTCAGCCAAAGAGAGCAGGCTGCTGGCGGAGCTACTTTTTCACCGCAAAACACTTTTCACTTCCCTCCAGCTCTCTCTGTAGCACAGACAATTCCTGCTACCTGAGTGTGCTGATCCATTCTTTCACCCATATTCTTTGTCTTTATAATTGCTTTAAAATAACAAACAACAGCTGTTTTGTCTGTAGGTTCGTTTCATTTGACGTTTCACATTTCACTTGTGTTTTCTTGACAAAACGTGGTTTGAGGACTAGTGTCAGGTGACAGAGTTGTCAGGTCGCGTAGTGCGTGACCTCCTGTAATCGATCAGTCACGTAGTGTGAATGCCACAACAACATCAAGACTCCGGTCACAAGACGGCAAGTTGTGTAGTGTGAACGGGATAGCCATCGGCTATGCTGAAAGTCATGTAGACTGCACAAGCGTTTAGTGGCTGTGGGATGTGTTATTTTGAGGGGACAGCAAATTTACACTGTTATACAAGCTGTACACTCGCTACTTTACATTGTAGCAAAGTGTAATTTCTTCAGTGTTATATTGCAAGTCTCAACTTGTTAAACTGACAAAAACAGAACACAACAACACACAGTAAAACATAGTGTTCTTGCTTCCATAGAAAATAATTTGCAAATTGTGTGTGTATTTCATAATATTGTACTGGTGTTACTGCTATTGTGTTTGCTGAGATTCCTCATTCACTGGGTCTGTCCCATGATATGGGTTGTTTTGCTGTTGTTTTTGGCAAGAAGCAGTTATTTCCTGTTTGAAACGCAGTATTTTTTTTCTAACCAAGAACAATGGTTAAGGCAGGAGGCAGATACAGGTCCAGGATAAATCCAACAAAGAACATAAACAGGCAGACAGCAAGCGAAACTCATTCTGTGTTAGACTTGAAACTGATGATGTATGTCCTGCATGTCAGGTCAGGCCAGCAGGTAACTGAAGCCGTGACAGTCCAGGTTGGCCATGCAGAGACCCTCCTGCCGCTGCTTACCCTCCTGGGCTTCTCCAAGGACAACGATACCCTGCTTTCCTCCAACTACGCCACACAGGCCAAACGCTCCTTCCGCACCAGCCACATGTTACCCTATGCGGCCAACTTACTCCTGGTGCTATACGACTGCGGGGGAGGAGACCTGAGGCTGCAGCCGCTGCTCAACGAGAAGCCTGTGACTTTCCCCGGTTTGACTGACCAGCGGGCCTCCATACCGCTTTATGAAGACGTCAGACAGCACTACAGTGATCTGCTCCAAGGCTGTGACTTTGAGACTGAGTGTCAGCTGTTCAAGCATCCTGCTGAAGTTTAGACAGACAGGGCAGATTTTAAAAGAAGGCAGGCATTACAGTGGCTTTAATGTTTTATTTTAACGTTTTATTCGCAAAATGGAGTGAGAACTGTGTTGTGGGAGCATCTTAGTCTGAACGCTTCTCCTATATAAACCATCACTGTTTGACATTCCCCTTAATTTGAACAAAGCAACAAATAAGCATTTTTTTCTCTTTGTCTTAAGGCAGAAAAAAGGCAGGTTTAATGTCTCTGAAACACCCCATGATCCCAGAATTTAATTTCAACTTTACCTCTACCGTTACAGTATTACAACTGCTATATTGCTTATTTTTGCAAGGTTTCTTTTGATTATTGCACAATTTAGAGCCAGAATTAAAGACTTCATATTTGCAGTATACACATATATGTTCTGCATAGGAATTGTACACATCCATATTCATCACTCTCTGTTTTCTGATTTTCACCAAACACTGAAACATTTCCCGAAGTGAAGTGTGCCTGCTGTTGCTATAACCAAAATTGGTTAGCCTTGGTTTTAGAGAGCACAAGATTGTGTGTGGTCAGTATAGATGATGAGAAATTTGGCGTGTTTAGTATATCCCACATGACTCATTTTATCTTTCTGGTAAAATAGATTTAGCAGAGCTGCTTCTGGCCATTTTGGTGCCCTGGGCCAGACATCCACTGGCTACTCTGAAATTAACTATATATAGCTTTCAATCAGCTTTATTCAGTTTCACTCACTCTGGTCTATTGTCATGTCATCAACTATAGACCCTTAGTGTCTTTAACCACCCCTCACATCCTAGACGTGTCTGTCATTTCTCTTCTGAGGGTCAGATATAAACATTCACAGTATCTGATTTTGCTTACAGTATGGAAATCCTGACCATTTTTATTTCTTAATTTATCCGAATTACATTTTGATTATTCTTTTCCTTCATTAGCCTATGCAACTTACTGTGCACGCTGCAGTAGGTGTGAATTGAAATTAGTAAAGCAATTTAAGAAAACAACCTGCCTCGTAGCTTTACTTAAATCAATTCTTGTAATTATGTATAGTAATTAGTATTTTGGGTACCACTTTCTAATAAGGCACCTCTACACAGAGTTTGTAAGTTGTACTAATGGTTAACTGACCATTTACAAATTATTTACATATTTGCGTAAAAAGAAAATCCCTTGCAGGTTGTCCAAGTCAGTACTTATTAACATTTCCAACAGCAAAGGCTTTTACCAACATGTAAAATGATTACCAAATAGAAGTGCTTGCCAAAGGGCTGCCAATCCCAAAAAATGTTCTGATGGTTTATTACATATTTGCTATGCAAAGCAAATTATTTATGTTACTAACCATCTGTAAAGTCAAATATTAAACTAATAAAGAGAGACTTATTGGAATGGTGTTTTGGTAATAATTTCCACTGAGAGCTCTGGTGAGGCAGCTAGGTCTAGACATCATGACTTATTGCTGAAGCTAAATATGACTTTAGTAAATGGCTAATTAAATGAATTCACTGGGCTTTTAGCCGTTCAAGTTACTACATCACAGTAACGGTGTTAGTCATTACGTCAATTAACGCCAAGACAGGGTTAAATTGCATGTTTATGGGGATTTAACTAACACTATTTCCTGCTTAACATTAAATAATGTAACTGTAAAGCTAAAATACTTAATTTTGTGTGGCCGTCTTATTAACATCGACTGAATAACGTCAATGAAGCGGCACTATCCCTTACAAGAAGAATAACTTTCTTAAAGTTCCTGTATAGTAAACTTAAGGCTGAGACGGCAGTAATGTGAGGCTCAGCTTCAATCTGGTAACCCAGAGAGTTAACGTTACTTTGTAACCTGAGCTGGGTGTGTGATAATGGCCAGTAGGGCTGGTAGTGTCCTTGAACTGAAATAATATGAGCAACAAAAGCTGGACTAAAGTAAAGTAGCCTATTGACGACCATAGACTGCATTAAAAAAAGTCCCGTCCTTCAGGTTTTAGTCATTGTTCGGCCCCGTCGTCTTGATATGCTCGAGTATTGGATGGTGTTACGGCAAATTATGCAGTGAGTAGGCCTACGTCGGAGGAGGGCTGGAGGCGGGGTAAACTGAATGCTACGTGTCTTGGTAGTCCCTTTTAAAACCCCTCTCGTCTCTTTCGGTTGCCGCAGCCAAAAGTTTGGAGGTTTCAGCCTAAGCGAGCGGCGGTCTCCTCCATCCAGGCCTGTGTGTGAGAGAGTGAAGCCCGGTGTTCGGCAGTCCGTCGGCAGCGTTAGACTCCAGCGAAATGTCCGGAGTGAAAAAGCTTCGTACGGTAAGTTAGACGTGGAGATAACTGGGAGAGAGAAAAAATCAAACTGTCATCAGATAAGCCTCAAATGTATGTCAAAAGTGCTGTGAGTGTGTGTGTGTGTGACATTATACTATTATAACACATAACTAACCAATAGGGTTGTTACCACCGAGGTCTGGAATGGCACAGAAAAAGCAAAGTAGACACAATAGTTTCTCATTTCCCGCAACACTTAATTCCCATTTTTGACCCTTTTTACCGTAACTTAACTAAGGTTACCGGGTGTGTTGGTAGTAACGTATCCCTGTGAGTCTGGCCATTCATAACGCAGGATGTCTTGTAAGAGAGGAGAAAGAGGCCACTGTGAAACGGCAGTCTGCACAGGAATGCTGCTCACTTGGACAGAATATGGGGAGTCGTGCTAAGAACGAGCGTGAGAATCAGTGGGAAGACGCTACAGTGTGAGCTCATGCATTTGTCCCATGGAGCTACATTTTGCAGACACGTCACTCAAGTAGTAGATAATTCCACTTAGATAGAGCTGATTATAACAAAATATTGTGATAACTGAACTGTTCAAATCACAGTTCAAACACACGTGACACATTTTTCTGCTCCCAGCTTCTTAAAGTGTGAGTATTTTATTGTATCATTGTAATGTGAACATATTTGGGTTTGGGACTGTTGATTGGACAGAATAATTTAAATATGGACACTTGGGAACAACATTCTGACATTTTATAGACAAAATGATTAACTGAGAAAATAATAGAGAGACTAATCGATAATGAAAACGATTGCAGCCCTAAATCACCTGCAAATTTTTGCATACTGTGTTGTGAGTTACTAAGTTTCTTAAAGTGTTACTTTGTTAAAATGCCCTTGAATATTTTTTTTCCATTACTATATCAACATATTGAGAGCTCTTCATTATCATAGTTTTATATTTTGTAATTTTTCTGAGAAAGGGGATATAAGATTGCCAAATCAAGAGATTATACCATATTTCTTACACAGTAATACCGTTTAAAGTGCTTTTTAACAGGACAAGCAAATGTAAAAGCAAGTGAAATAACAAGTAAGAAGTGAAGTAATGGTTTAGCATTAAAGCATGTCTAAAGAAAAGGGCGGTTGTGAAGTTTTCTTTTAAATAAATCCACAGTTACAAAGTGCCACGACTTCGATGACAGCGCAAAGACTTGAAAAACACATTATGTTCCCATGAGTGTTGAAAGGAAGGGGGGCAGGATAAGGAGCAGTGTGTTGACAGTCTGTGACGGAAGGTGTCTGTTTGGAAGAAAAGCACTGCTTGTCCACGACTCACCCTTATTGTGTGGGTGTGTACATGCACAAACTGTTTGCTACATGTCATTTGGGGAAGATCGTGGTCCTTGTTAGTAATGTATAACTTGTACTGTTGGTCAGTCACTTTGAAACACTGCTCTTACATTAACGCCACTTGATTATAAGTGATGACAGTAGCATATATTTACACCCTCATGCAGTATTGAATGTCACAAAATGCAGATTGTCAGAAAGAGACCCAAACCCTGCGAGGGCAACTAGCAGGATCTAGGATCTTAAACTGCTGTAACACTGGGTGGAGGTATTGAAGACCCTAGAAGGAGGAGAGGGAAGGGTGAATATGCAAAAAGCGAAGCCATGGGATGGATGTAGGGAAGAAGGGAGAGTGGATGCAGAGGGCGAACGTGTGGGCACGAGCACTGCCACATCATCGCTTGCCTGCAGACAGCACACTGGCCACATTGTCCAGTCAGTCCTCTCCCTTCCTCCATCCCCTCAATGCCCTCCCCCCTCTACCCCTCCTCTCCATAAGTCAATGCAGCCCCTTTTATCCATAGCCTGGTCCACATAGTGTCTTTGGACATGGGGGAATGGTAAAGCCATCATGCTCTGTTTAACTGCATTCTAATCACTGTCAAGTGTCACGACGCTACTGTGGAGCGTGTCTCTACATTTTTCCCCATGTCATTGCCAACAATAGATTAAGCAACTGATGTTACCAGACTTGAAACACTAAGCAGAACAAACAAAGTGAAAGTCGCATGTGTGTTGAGCAACACAGTTAACCTGATCTGAGTTGAATGATAGATTTAGCAAAGTAAATAGTAATGGATCTGTTTGCCTCTACATCAAGCTGTCTGTATCATGATTAATTTGCCTTTGTCTGAGCCTGCGCACGTCCGTTTCAGAATCTCAACAGGTCGACCAATGTGGTGTACCAGGACCATCATGTCAGCCGGAGCAAGAGAGGCCAGGTTGTGGGCACCAGGGGAGGCTTCAGAGGCTGTACTATCTGGCTCACTGGTAAATGTTATAGGTCTTATATGACATCTGCCTATCAGTCATGAGGTGGCTGATTCCTCTGCTATAGGATCCATATATTGGATAAGGTTTGAACTGATATGGACTATTTAGTGACTAATTAGACCCACTATCATGTCTCCTCCCATTAGGGTTGTCTGGTGCTGGGAAGACCACCATCAGTTTTGCCCTGGAAGAGTTCCTCGTGTCTCACGCCATCCCTTGCTACTCGCTGGACGGAGACAACATTCGCCATGGCCTGAACAAGAACCTGGGCTTCTCTGCTGAAGACCGCGAGGAGAACATCCGTCGCATTGCTGAGGTGGCCAAACTGTTTGCGGACGCTGGGCTGGTGTGCATCACCAGTTTCATCTCTCCTTATTCCAAGGTCAGAAAGCATTGACATTTACAGTTCATTTAAATAGCTGAAACCATGACCCAAGAAGGTTGATACTAGATATCTGGTGGACTAAAGGGTTTGATGAAATACTTTTTTGTCCTAATTTAAAAATATCATCACTGTGGAATACATTGCAACACTTTGAACTGTAATTAAATGAAATGTACGTACTATTTTCTTCCACAGGATCGTGAGGAGGCGAGGAAGATACATGCTAGTGCCGGGCTGCCATTTTTTGAGGTGTTCATCCACGCTCCTCTTGAGGTGTGTGAGAGCAGGGATGTGAAAGGACTTTACAAGAAGGCTCGCGCTGGAGAGATCAAAGGTCTGTGTAACAATGGTCACCTCAGCAAATTTTCTCCCAGTGTTTTTCACGTTCCCACTCAGCCACTTATACAACTAAATCTAAGCCCTTTACAGCTTCACGGTAGTTGACTCCCTGTTGAGGTTGTACGATTTTTAGTGACAATCATTGTTTTGGATATACATCTGTTGCCAGGTTTCACTGGGATTGACTCAGATTATGAGCGTCCTGAGGTTCCAGATCTTGTGCTGAAAACAGGAGAGCTCTCAGTGAACGAGTGCCTCCATCAAGTGTTGGAGCTGCTCAGGGACCAGGTGGGTGTAACAGGTGGGCTTTTTTGCTGAAGACCATCAAATAAACCCCCTAAATGTGTCCATGTTTTTGTGGCAGAACGACCCACTGTACTGTACATGTTACTTACACAGGCCTTCACCATCCATCGTAAACAGTAATATCTATTAGTCTGCCAGTACACAGATATCCCAATTTAAACAACCAGCAACATCACATAGAAAGTTCAATATTGCCGGGATGGGCTATATTGAATGGCTTACTAAAACCAAACAAGGATTTCACATACTAAACATGAAGAAGATTCTTTCACATGAAAGCCATAGTCAGAGAACATCATGACCATTGGTGTTCGGTTGCTCAGAGCAGATGACACTTGACCACAGTGGGGATAAAAAAAACACTGAATTATTAAGCGGAGAATTATTAACATATGCACATAATATTAAACATATGATGTCAAAATAAAACTCACATGTTGCTTCTGTTGTCACGGATGAGAAAAAAAGACAATAAGGTTGGTTCTCAGTGCCACTTTTAACCAAGGCTCATTTACAAATATGCATAGATACAGGGTTCACATCACAGTGTAACTATTTCTGCTGTCAAGACTCAAGCTATGCCCGAAGGAACATTTGCTGGTAAAGTAAATGTGTAAACAGATAAACTTTTTATTGCCAGGTCACTAAGGCATAGGTGACTTAAATAAGTGGAAGCAGCTTACAGTGATCACGGTTACACAGTTACTAATCATAAAGCTTGAATTGTACACAGTAAGGTAATTAAACATGTACAGTAATTTGAAAAGCTTTTGAAAAAGCTGCTGTATTTTGAAACAGTCAATAAAATTCATGGTGACACTGTCCATTTTTGTTACTTTATTTTCATCTAATAAATATACAATAATCCAAAAGAAAAATCAATCAAAAAATCGGTTGACCCGGATGAACATGATCACAATAAGAGGTTTCCACTGTAAAACAATGCTGCTTCAACACTAGTTTGTGAAATGTTTTTCTCAAATGGGCCTCCTGTTCCCATACATGCTTAATAAATGCACAAAGGCAAGCTGTGTCACAATAGGTGTTGAGTAATCACCACAAATGAACTGTGAGCTGACAATGACAATGCAAACTTAAAATGACACATCACAATTGTGATGACGTGGATTACTTATCATAAATAGAATTGTTGAATGCTTATTCATTACGCAGCTGGTTATATTTCCAAACATATTAGGAAAGTGCAAATAAACAAGGTGATGGCCTGTTCACTATCTCTGGAGATGTACTCTGGTTCAGAGTGAGTGTCATAGCTGAAAGAAGTTAGTCCACCAACCTTTCACTAAGTACAAAGTTTTCACTTATTCTTATCTTCAAATACAGACAGAATATTTGCAACTGTAACATCTACAACTAAAGACCAAACATAAATACACACTATAAGCCAATAAATTACTATAGAGCTGCAACAATTAGTTGATTCATTTGGCATTAAAATGCTAATCAGTGTCTGCTTCCAACTTCTCAAATGTGAAGATTTGCTTCCTTTCTTTGTCATATATGAGTAAATTAAATACCTTTTGAACTTTTTGTTGGACAAAACAATTTCAAAATGTCATTTTTGGTTGTGTGAAATGATGATTTCTCAAAAACAAGACATTGGACAGAATAAACAATAAATTTGATAAAGGAATAAATGAATGAACGAATTTACCAATAATGAAAATAGTCATTAGCTGCAGCCCTACATCACCAACCTCCTAATATTCCCTTTTTGTCCTTGTATATAGAATATCATACCAAGCGGGATCATGGAGGAGCTGAATGAACTCTTTGTTCCAGAGAACAAGTTGAAACTCGCTGTGGCTGACGCAAACACACTTCCCACCATCAGCATCACCAAGGTAACCCAACGCTTCTGTATATAGGCTAGTTTTTTATTACACAGCAAATAGACAAGGGGAGCAGTACTGGACATGGCAGAGAGCTGCTCATGATGATCCCATAAACACTCCCCACTGTTTGGACAACGTGCTCTGATATAACTGGTTTGACTTCCCTGGGTACTTATAAAGAATGAAGCTCACCAGACACAGCAGTGTGCTCAATGAACTGAAATGCTTGTCTTATCAATTTATCTACCTATCGACAAAAAGAAGAGCAGTTGTTTGTGTTTTTATTAAACATTTAATTTAATTTAATTATCACAGTGAAAGCCAGTTCATGAAGAAAACCTAATAAAACCCTCATCTTCAGTCTATTATTCATCCAAAACTGTGTGTGCAACATGTCATCTCATACCATCTTGTTTGCATGATTTGTAAGGAAGTTAGTATATTGATCATATGTATATCAGCAGCTCATTTAAACGCAGCACAGTGAGGCTTTTATATGGTTAGGCACCTTTTCCAACTCTCCAGTATGCTTACATCCACAATTAATTGATTCTTTCATTCATAGTGTAATTACTGACTTGTTGATTTGTGGATTGACATTTACAAAACACTGAACGCCATCAATGCCGTTAAATCCGTGGCTTTCCTCAAGTGGAAACATATCTCACAGGTTATGTAAATGTCTTCAGCATTGTCTTTCTGCCTGTAACGAGTAATTGTTCTTTGTCCACAGCTGGATCTACAGTGGGTGCAGGTTTTGGCAGAGGGCTGGGCTAGCCCTCTGAAGGGCTTCATGAGAGAGAGAGAGTACCTCCAGGTTTTACACTTCGGCAACCTGCTGGATGGTAAGAGACGCTGCACTTCCATATTCACTCTTCTTACAACCTGTCAGGATATTGGGCCTCATGCAAGAGCCATTCATATGAACAGATTTGTCCTTAAGTGGTTGTCACGAGGGATTCAGGAGAACTTGCTGCGTTCAACATTTTTCTCTTATTTAGAATTTTGAGTGGTCCAGAGCAGTTAGTCTGCTGTTATCTGAACCCACGTTTTTTCACTAATGGATTGCATATTTTACTTGGAAGCATTTTTTAGATTGAAGATCCTATATATATTACACTTCATAATTATTTTGACTCTGCAATTCAAATTAGAATATAATTCAAAATGTATTCATCATTAATTTTAATTGGCTAATGATGCTATCAGATAACACTACAAAACGACTTAAATTATGCACTAATTGAAGGTTAATTTCCCCCTGTATATAATAAGGTCAGCTGGAAGTGTAATCTCAAAAGATAATCCAACCCTTAATTCCACTGTTGATGCTATTAAAAAATGTACTTTCCTTTATGGAAGTCATTCAACCTGTTTATGCAGGTCATTTACACACATTTATATTGTTAAAAAATGTGTATGAATGAGTCTTTTTTATGACATTAAACTTTTTTGAAGTATAACAGTAGTACTGTAAAAAAGAAAAAAAAAACAATAGAATCATGAGAGCAAACACACAGGTACAACTCCCATACGGAAATCAATATCATCAATCTGTGTCCACCTCCTCTTTTTACTTATGCATCTATAAAAGAAATATACATGATGCTCCACTTGAGGAAATATTTTTCTGTCCTGTCACGCATCCTGTATGACATTCTTTCACATGCAAATGTATGAATGTTTTTTTAATTTTCATGTCATACCTTCTGGCAGCTGACATTCAAGAAAAGGAACTCTTTGCTGCAAACATAAAACTTTCCTTTTTCTGCCTCATTTAACTTGCATAACTAAGAAAACCAATTCTGTTCTGCAATACCATTTTTCAGTTTATTTCACCTTTCCATTCCTGTTTGGCAGTTATTTTTTGTTTCTGTTTCTACAGTTTCTTTATTATTTTTAGCTAACTAATTCAGCTGTTTATTAATTACTTTTTGTTACTGTTTCTTTCCTCGCTTGCTAACTAGCTTTAACATACTCTCATTGGCAACATGTGTTATTCAGGGTGTTTATTCTATTTTTTCTAATTAATTGCTCCTGTCCACACTCTTACCATGCATCCCCTGGCAACTGCAGAGTGCCCCTGGTTGGGAATCACTGTTTTAAGTGCTTATCCCAAAACTTACTTATGGGTTGTGGTGAGTGTGAAGTGCATTGTATCATAGTATTGTGTAACTAAAATATCTGAAGTCATTTTTTGCCTTGGTTCACTGGTTGTGATCACTGCGTCCTCTTCTGTCTCAGATGGGGCCATCAACATGTCTATTCCCATCGTCCTGCCTGTTAGCACTGAGACCAAGCAGAGGCTGGATGGCTCTGCGGCTGTAGCGCTCGAGTACCAGGGTTCACGTGTGGCTATTCTCAGGAACCCAGAGTTCTACGAACACCGCAAGGAGGAACGTTGTGCCAGACAGTGGGGCACCACTTGTCCACAGCACCCTTATATTAAGGTACAGAGGCATTCATCACTTCTTCAATACACACATTCGTACTGCAGACACTGTCATTCTCTGGTGCCTGCATCATTGTTTAATTTCTCTGTCAAGATTGAACTTATATTGTGATTTATTTACATAATTAACCTCATAGACAGTTATTTTACAGACATATTCACACATTGCAATTACAGGTAAATAGTAGAGTCGGCAAACAATAACTGGTATTCTCTGTGTATAACCTTGTTCAGATGGTTATGGAGGGAGGTGATTGGCTGGTAGGTGGTGACCTGGAGGTGCTGGAGCGAATCAAATGGAACGACGGACTTGACCAGTACCGCTTTACTCCTCTGGAGCTCAAGCAGAAGTTCAAAGACATGAAAGCAGGTTAGAAAATCTAAACAACTCACAAAACCACAATAACACTTAGAGAACAGAAAATCGCAAAAAAAAACATAGCTAAATAAAAAATCCATCGCAGCTGGTAAATTAAATAAATAAATGTAAACATTGATGCAATGTATTTAGCAGTGTACCGTTTGTCTTTCAGAAGAACTTGACAAAGGACCAGATGAATAAATGATATGGTAAATTTAAAGCTGCATGGCAATGTTTGTGATCTGTGTCCAGTGATCAAAGGAGACATAAAGTATCTTTGTGAAAAGTAATGACCAATGCGATGTGATCACCTGTTTTTACTCCATCTCACTCACTCTGACGTGAATGCTGTGTTCAAGATTGTTTCATTTGTTTAGCTACACCACAGTACAGTGTGTATTTTGTATTTTGGTCATTTTGTTTTTCAGTATTGTTTGCTGCTCTGTAGTCACACCCTGAGGTTTAGTTTTTTGTTGGTTTTTTTTTGCTGGTACAAGCATGTTGTGATGCGCACTTAACAGATCAGGCTGACCATGTTCTACATCTTCTTATTGTTAACAAACCCAAAGAAAAGACTTTGTCTGTGTCTCTCAGAACCAAGCTGGTTCATTCCTATTGAATCATGTTCAAATGGTTCAAAAGTGACTTTCAATGTTTTCCTAAAATGGCTGGACGCTTAAGTTTCCAGCATAAAGTACTCAGAGGGAAGAAGACTATTTTCTGCTGCTGATTTTGCATGCTTGTGAGTATTTAGGACGGTATATGTAGGATCGACACAACATAAACAACAATAATCATGCAGCTCTCTGACACAGAGGAAAGCTAGATTAGGTTTTTGCCACATACACTACTTTTAAGTTGGATCAATTGAGTGTTGGTTTTGGTCTTGTCATGGGATTTGTTGACAATAAGAAAAAGAATATCAACAGACTTTTCCTTTTACACAAGCAATTGTGATGGCAAAGGTATTAAACAGTCCATTTGAGTTATGTGGCATTATGAGCATGTTTGTTGTGATATTCTATTAAAATGCACAATATTCTTCACATAATTTTGGACTGCACAGCTTCACTATGAAGCTTCACTGTATTGTAATACTGGTTCTGTTATACTATTATACTGAAGCTATTATACTGTAATACTGCTGCTAATACCACAAATACTTATTTGTTGTGCTTCTCCATGTTGTCCTCCTTAGATGCGGCATTCGCATTCCAGCTGCGTAACCCGGTCCACAATGGTCACGCCATGCTGATGCAGGACACCAAGCGCCGTCTGCTGGAGCGAGGCTACAAGAATCCAGTCCTCCTGCTGCACCCACTCGGTGGCTGGACCAAAGATGACGATGTGCCCCTGGACTGGCGGATGAAGCAGCATGCCGCTGTCTTGGAGGAGGGCATCCTGGACCCAGCCAGCACCATCGTTGCCATCTTCCCCTCACCCATGATGTACGCTGGACCCACAGAGGTGAGGACCGATGAGTAGTGTTGGCTTAATGTTTAGCCAGAGGTTGCGGTCAATCTGGCTGTTAACTATATACCCGTGATATGTACGATTGAATATTAATCTCTATGGCTGTAATTTCTCATCAGGTCCAGTGGCACTGTAGAGCCAGAATGATTGCCGGAGCAAACTTCTACATTGTTGGCCGGGACCCTGCAGGAATGCCTCACCCGGAGACTAAACAGGACCTGTATGACCCCACCCACGGAGGCAAGGTCCTCACTATGGCCCCTGGCCTGACCTCTGTGGAAATCATCCCCTTCAGAGTTGCTGCCTACAACAAGACAAAGAAGGCTATGGACTATTACGAAAAAGAGCGGTGAGTGAAGAAACATTTTGATGAAGAACCTGAGGAGAGTTTCACCTAATATAGGCCCAGATATTACGCCCATCACAATGTCCTGTTAGCTGCTAAGTACTATTTATTTTGTGAATGAAAAGGACAAAGTGTAGTAGATCACTTTTTTAAATTAGAACGTGCCACCACGTGTTTTCAGACTTGCTCTGCAGGTGTAATTATTGTGCAAATACATCTGCTGAGGCCTCTGAGCAAAATATGTGTCCAGAGATAAAAGAAAAAACACACAACAATGACCATAGGTTCCTTTATTCTGGTAGCAACTTATAAGGGTAACCAAAGTCATGGCACTTCAGTGAGAATAATACAAAAACCTGTGGAGCAGGTCCTGGAATCAGGAACATCACTGAAAATATGCCCAGAGGTATCAGCAGATGTATTTGCAAAGGAAATCGTATGATGCGGCCATTATCACACCTGCACAGCAAGTTTGAACAAGTGTGATTATGGCCTAATCCTATAATTTGTAAATATTGTAATATTTGAATAGTCCACAACAGTTACTCATGCCTCCCCCTCTCTCCATAACGCCCTTCCTCATTCCTTACTCTCGTAGACATGCCGAGTTTGAGTTCATCTCTGGAACCAAGATGAGGAACATGGCTCAGAGCGGAGAGAACCCTCCAGATGGTTTCATGGCCCCCAAGGCCTGGAAGGTGTTGGCCGAGTACTACACCTCTTTTCAGAAGGACAAGTAATGACTGCAGCGCTCAGCTCAACAGCATACTACAAAAACACACCGTCGATTCTTAAAGGGGGTTAAATATACATCCCTTTTATTTGTGTTTTAGATGGGTTCTTCTTTTATATTATATAAAAATAAATTCATAAATTTTCTATGAATAACAATCCATTCTTGCCAGGGTGGGTGTTTTGTACACTAAATAAAAATGACTTGTCTTAAGCAGTTAAAGCATTTCATTTTACATTCCTTATAAAATTATGTGATTTGTAAATCCATTGTGCAATTATATGCATATTAATTTAAGCTTTGTATCTTAGTAAATTAAAGTTAAGATTTTTTTAAAATATATTAATATTTTAAGTTTAGGAGTGTATCCCAAGGCAGTGTAATCATTTTTGACATTTACATGTAATATCTGAAGGATGCGTGACAAAAAAAACATGTCGATTTCAGCATTTTATGGCAATTATATTTCTGTCTGTCCAGTTATTTGTGTGACCTGAATGAAAGTTACCAATGGTACCTATTTGATTTACATGTATGGATGTCATTATTTAATCATGTTGATGTTTAAATGTGAAATAAAACATAGATGTTTTTATAATGAGAAAGTTCCTTTCTCTCAAATGTCAACATTAAAAAACAGCAATTGTTTAAATTTCTTACTGGCGTTTGCCTGAAATGAGATTTGTGTGATGTTATGAAGTGGGCATGTACATTCATTTAATACAGACCAGAAATTTTGGCAGTACAAAGTATGTTAAATGCAGTAATAAAGGAGATTATTTGTTAACATGAATCACTGGTGACTGTCTGGTACTGAGATATTGTGTACTTTCCTTAATAAGACAACCCTCTCGTGTCATGTATTTAAATGTTTTCTTTTTAGTGTCCTGGTTTAGCGTATGTGCCACTGGTTTTGCAACATACCTAACTTCTGTCTGTACAAGGTGCATACTTATCAAGTGAAGGTTGTAAAGGTTGAAGTTGACTGGAAAGTGTGGCATGCTGGGGGCCGCAAAAGCCAAAAGTACACTGCTGCCATCTGCTGGCAAGAACTGTTGCAGGAAAACACCAAAATTACAGGAGGATAATCTACTGTAAATGGATGTAAAATGGCACAGTCACTTTGGGTTTTTCTGACAGGAGGTAGGCTCAATAGCTGCACCAACCCCAAAGATAGTCCTGTGTGTCTACTTGTTAGATGTTCTGCTAAACAGAGAGTGAACTAGACTAGCAGTAGTCACAGTCAACAGTGGTGATCTTAAATGGTCTAATATCTTATCACATTTGTTTACACTGGGAAATACTGGGTTGTGCTCTAGATTGGCTTTGCCAGCTAGATCTTTTATAACAGATTAAGGAGATCCTGAGTCGCTTTCAAATTACACTTAAGAGATGGTTGAGTAAACTTGAAGGACTGATTAATTTTGCCAGTCATTAAGCTGTAAGGGCTTACATTGCTATTGAGATGAGTGTTCGTCTATGAGGAGGACCAGTCTCCGCTGTAAGAAGCAGATTCCTAATTAGCCTCACACGGGATCAGATCATTTAATCTGCGATGTTCCAGGTAACCCCATTTAAATCTGCTGAACTGCACCCTCAGTGCTTTATAAAATCTCCAACTACTGAACATCCAACATGTCATGTCACTGACCAATGACCAGGAGGGCTGTGCTTAAATCTCTTGTGTCCTCATGAACAAGTCACATTTTCACTCAGGTGCACTGGCATGTAGGTTGCACAACTGTCATATTGCATGGAAGTGGTTCGAGTAGAGCCTACTGGTTCCAGATGAAGACATATTTACACATAGTTCATTAAGAGAGATTGTATCCTCAATTATTTTGCATTATGGACGTGAATATCATCAATGTGAAGCCCCCCTTATTCAGTTTAGTAATGGGCCCTGTCTCCAGAGCCACTTTCTGATAGGTGGAACATAGTCACATGCAGTGAGCTGCAACTAATGATTATTTTTGTTATTGATTAATCTGCCAGTTAGTTTTCCAATGAGTCACTTAATCAATTGGTGTTTACATGTCAGAAAATAGGGAGGAGTTCAAATCACAATACAGGACTGTGTCCAAGGTGACAATCCAAACCAAAGCTTTACAATTTAGTAACCTAAAAGAAAATGTAACAAAACAGTAAATATTTATGTTTCAGCAGCTGAAGCCAGTAAATTTTGGGCACTTAAACAATTAATCTATGACCAAAATACTTGTGTTTGATTTTCTGTAGACAGACTAATTGATGAATTAAGTAATTGTTTATGCTCTAATCCAAACCCTGTAAACACTACTTTTCAATTTACTTCAGATAGGTTAGGATAACTATTTTAGTTGCATGTTTGGATTACTTTTATGTGTTAATAACGTTATTGTTAATGTTGAACATATGATCATACAACTTTAGGCTATTTATGTATCTTTAATTTAAATATACAAGACACAAGGCTATTTATTTGCTACACACACAGACCTTAACATATAATTAATTGTATATTAAAATATGGTAATATAAAAATTGCATAATGTGTTTTCACTGCTAGTGTGCGTCAATTAAACAATGTGAACAATAGCATTGCCTGTTTGTGGCCAGTGCAATTAATAACGTTGGTATAATTTAGGATTGAGGAGATTGTATAAGGAGACAAAAGAGCTGCAAAATACATTAAGTTTACATTGTAAACATGATAATCGTTTTATGGATTGATAGGTTACACTGCTGCGTTTGCTTTAGCTTGAGATGACAGTTTAAACCGCGAAAAGTGACATTATGTTGGAAACTTCCCTAATTACAGACACACGTGATCACTTTGACAGAAGGGAGCGTCGCACGCGGACTCACTCTACCCTTCCGCATGAAGCACGAGACAACTCAGTTGTTGCGCTTTTAGGGTTAAAACAACTACAAACGTCAGTATTTGCTCATCAGCATCTAATGTTAATTATTGGAACAATATTAATTAATACTGTATTTGGCGGTTTAAATTAAACGGAGGGACTATATAGCGAAGGCGGAGGGATCTTTGTTCTAAAATCCCAGCCTGCTCTACCTTCTTTTTTTCCTTCGGTGGAGGCCATGATGGGAGCCTGAGAGTTCAGCTGGAGCGAGAGGAAGGAGAAAAGAAGATGATTCCCCGGGACGGAACTGTCAAACCAATCTGTGCAGATTTCTGATCTTTAAGTAGTCTACATACAGATAAGGTGGAGCCTGTCACTTTTTTTCAGATGAGTTCTTGGCAATCAGTCGATGACAATGTTAAATCGTTAGGAGGCTTTTGGATCGAAGAAGGGGGTAGCGTTAGCCATTGTTGCTAGCTAGCTGCGCTAGCTAGCTAGTTAGTTAGTTAGCTAGCGAGCTAGCTTCGTCTGAGTGACTGGATACGGGTTTCGGGAACCGGTGAGTTCCTCTGTACTCTTGCTGTCAATCGCGGCGGCTGCGATTGAGCCGCTGGCTTGGACCTTGTCTGGCATCTAAAGTTTTTTTTCCTGAGGAGAACTGCATGTATTTTATTCGGGGGTATTCGCAAGACGAATTGCAGGATTGGGAAAGTCGGGCCTGCGCGGAGGAGCAGAGGAAGGCCCGTCTTTATGATCCAGAGGAAGCCTTTCTAATCCTACCGACGGCCACTGCTAGCTCTGCTGGCTAGCGAGGACCTGCAAAATTCAGAGAGAACCCAGAGCGCAGACCCACTGACTGCGACGCACACGACCAGAAAGCCAATACTAGAAAAACCTGTTTTCATAATTTTACCCCATAAAGACTCCTGTCACCTGCTACAATGGCTGCGATTATAAAAGAAATGGTCAGCCGGAACAAAAGGAGATATCAAGAGGATGGGTTCGACCTGGACTTAACATGTATCCTTCACCATGTTCCTTACTTTCACAGCACCCGGGATATCGACTGGTAATGTGTAATGGTTGTGTTGAGTAGTAGAGTTGGAACCAGAACTGTCAGTGGAGTAACGTGAGGTTGTTAGCTTCCCTGCTAACTTAGCTAGCAAGCTAGTTTTGTCGGACGGCAAAGCTTTGCTGTCACCCAGCATGTTTGAAAGATGGTGGATCTGTCAAACCAGTACACATACATGTCACAGTCATGTTGTAGCTATTGTATCCCGTTCAACTGGACATTTAGTGTGTTTTAAATAAGAAAAAATGCCATTTAACTCGCATAACCATCACCCAGCGGTGGACCTAGCTTTAGGTTGTGAATTTGTAAGTGGCATTAAGTCAGTTTTTTATCAGTTAGTATTTATAGGCAGATAGATGGTGTCAAGAATTTATATGTTTTCCTTCTGTTTCATGTTTTTTTTAACATTCATACATGTATATAGAATATATGTAACTACATTATAATGTAGGTTTCTGGTTTCTGATGCAAATAGCCATACATCCCCTCACCTTGCCTCACCTCACCTGTGTCCTCTATGGGTGAGTATTTATTGATGGATTTAAACAAGTCTAACACAAATCAACATTTTCCTTTTCCACTAATGGAGATAAAATTATTTGCAGATATAAGGCTATTTCTGGCCTCTCTGCAGGACTCATTTCTCATCTATTGCCTCTGATAGTAGTTGACCTGGTTCCCTAGTGCAGTATCACTCTGTACTAAAGTTGGTACTTTTACCTATTTGGGCTGGTGATAAACTAGTTTAGCAGCTATGTGGTTGACCATGGCCATCTAAATGCAAAATCTAATGTGTGGCAGTGCTGAGAGGTCATGGTTGTGGTAGATGCATCTGCTCTGTATCAAGATGTCAAACAGCCTTTTGAGTCCTGGATTTGATATTTGTGGTTTTAGAGCTGAGACAGTTGATTTTAACTGATGAGTCGATCCACACAAGATCAATCTGCAACAGCTTAGATGATCAATTGTTGAATGTTTTTTTTTTTTTATGTTTGGGAGGTTTTTATGCTTTCAGACTCTCAAATGTGAACATTTGCTGGTTTTCTTAGTTTTCTATAACAGTAAGTTGAAAATGTTTGTGTTTGGGACTGTAGGTCGGAAAAAAACAAGACATTTGAAGATGTCAACTTGGGCATTTTTCAATGTTTTAGACACTTTGTGCACCAAATGATTAGTCAAAAAATTGAGAAACACATTCAGTATTGAAATAGATAGGTAAGTTGCAGCCCTATCTGGTTAGGTACAGTATGTTTAAAAAAAAACAAAACAGACTTTGTTATTTATGGCCACTGATTTATTATCAGCATTGTTGCATTAACTCGATATCATTGCAGAGTAGCTTTAAAGAACATAAAGCTGAGTGCTAGTTACCTTGATTCAATACTGCCACTAAAGATGACACATTGTACAAAATTCAGGCACAACTGTCAGTTGCGATGTATGTGTGTCTGCAGATGGTTAAATGTGTGACAGTGTTTGATCAGATGTTTCTCACCTGGTTTCATAATGTGGTGAAGCTTATGTCATGTCTCCGTGGCAGGACTCTGTGCATTGTGCCTCTAGAGCTTTGTGCAGGTGTGAAGAGGGCACACCACTCAAAAGTGGTATCTCTCTTTAGCTTGAAGTCTCTTCTTGTTCAGATGTGGGCCCTTTTGAACCATCCCTTTTATCATTTTTTTGGCATGGTGTCTAAAAACAATATGGGCTCTCTGCAGTTATGTAATGCCGTATCACAGTTCTGGGAATTGCCCTTAAAATAGAGTTGCCAGCGATCTTGTATCAGTGTTGCTGTCTGAGTGCTCTCTCCCTCTCGTACCCTCTCAGCCCACCACCTCTCCTTTGCTCTTTTTCTTTTCTGCTCCTACTCTAATTCTCCCTCCCTCTGCTTGCCCCCCTTTCTCTTCTCTCCTACTTTCCTGTCCTCCCCACCCCCTCCTCACTCGGCGGTTCCCACTCTCCCTTTCCCCCCCTCTCTTGCTCCCAGTTGTGGATTTGGCGTATATGCAT
>JAPMOB010245820.1:0-14061 GCA_029875015.1 Lepomis gibbosus
TTTTTTTATGAAATTACAGCACAAGGAAAAGTGACAAAAATATGAAACTATATAAGAACAAAGCCTTCGTGAGAAATAAATACAGCTGACAACATATTTATCCAAAGCCTTAGCATAGAGCGAACACATAACCAGAGCTAAAGTAAACACCTAACATAGACAGTGCCATTACATAGCAATTAGAGGGACAAAAACTAATGCACAGATGCACGTAATAATAAAACTGTTACAGTTTTGTTTATTCACACTAATGCTGACATTTCATGTCCAGGAGATGATTATTTAAGGTAATCTCTCTAAGAAGAAGCAAAAACATAATGATTGCAAACACATGAATGCAAATGAGGGCTGTAGCCGTGGCGGCACCGCTATATTTACACAGTCCAGCTTTTGTAATTTGCTGTATAACAACATATAGCTGAATACTAAATGGCAGAGGCTGTCAGGAAAACATTGGACCCTATTTAAACAATCTATAGCGCATGGTGTACAAGTGTATTGGGGCGTGTCCAGCTCCACGTCTGACAGTGAAAAGGCGCATAATTGTCTCTTAATTATTCATTGATGTGTTTTGGGCGTAACATGAATTAAACCAAACTGAGTGTTTGGTTTAATTCGGCACCTGGTGCATTGCTCTTTAAATTTCTGATTAATGGCACATTGTAAAAACCATGATAAAATATAAAACGTGTACAAAAGTGTGATGCAGACATGCAGCAGTGTGAGAGAGAGCTCATATGGACGAGCGAGATCATTAGAAGCTATGTCATTCAACAATTCTGTGGTTAATCGGTGACGTCATGTGAATGAACTACACTGCAGAGCGGAGTCTGTGTTAACAGACATATCTTTTATTTATGCTCATCTCCTCTATGAAACGTCTGTGTCCTCACTGCGCTGTAATTTTGTAAACTATGACGAACTGGTCATCTCTGTCTTCCGGGTGGTTTCTTTATTGTGTGTTGTATTGATCTATGAGTCTTTTCTTTAAATATTTACTTTAGTGATTTGAGAAGCTGCTGTCAGTGCATCCTGACCGAATCTGTCGGAGTGTTAGGAGATTTAAATAATCAATAAAGTTACGCTGCTGTGCCTCGTGCGTAAATGCACCCAGCGTCTCTCTTAATGGGGAGCATCTTCCTGTCGGAATAAGAAAATACTGCACCATTGAAAACAGACCAGGGTTTTGTTTGTCAAGGACGCATTTGCTTTCAGCAGCCTCAAGATAGCAAATACGCCAGCAATGCGCCTGATCACTCTTCTGTTTAAGACCAACACTCCAATGGGCACACGTACATTTGCTACTTTCAACACGACGTGATCACTGGGCATGAAAATGACACATGCATCAGTTGGAAACTAGTAATAACACTGTTTTGCACAGAGTAGAAGATGGAGCCCATTGTGCTGTATGCTCATATGTGTCTCCTTTAACTTTGGCACATACTGATTATATTGTTTACTGTTTGACAGGTGTGTGATGTGACAAAGGGAACAAGCCAATAAAGTGAAAAAGTGCGTTCAAATGTTAATTTTACTTTGGCTTTAAATGTAACCGTTTCATGAAGTGGACCTGCTTCTCACCTGTATGCAGACGCATGTGTACCTTCATGCTGCCAGAAGTGGAGAAGCACTTCAGACAGCACTGACACTCAAAGGCCTTGATACCCGTGTGCGTTTTCATATGTGCTGTGAGGGTACTCTTGACAGCAAAAGCTCTGAAGCACTGTTTGCACTTGAAAGGCTTCTCGTGGGTGTGGATGCGGATGTGGCGAACAAGATCACTGGGCTTCTTGAACTCCTTGGTGCAGTATGGGCAGCCGTGCCAGCGAACACCGTTCTCCTCCCTGATGGAGCCTGGAAAGGAAGGCAGAGTGAAGCAACTGCTCAAAGTTTCTGTCAGTCATTATCTCTGTAAATCTTCAATCCAGTCCAGTTTAGAAAGTGTGAAAAATGAAATCTCAGATTATCAGAGACAGGACAAGGACATATTTTAAATGTATTTTGCAAGCCGCAAATGTTTGGTATATTTACTACTATATATTTACCTATAAAGCAGTTTTTTGTGATTTACTGAGTACTCTTTCATGCAACATAGTTTACATTTAAACTCCTACCTGGCATTTGTATAGGTTTCTTGAAAATGCTCCTTTTCTTCTCCCTGGCCGGTTTGTCAGGACCTTTCTTGCTTTCCAAAGCTGCGCTCTCAGTCGTCTGGTTCTGTGACTCTCTGGCTGTGTCGTCACTCTGCGGTTGGACCACACTCAGTCCGCTGTTCTCCAGAGCTTGCTACAGATTCAAGCAGAAGTTTGCTCAAACACCACAGCTTGAAAACATCTTCATGTACAATAAACTAGTCATGGAACTGCCAGTCAAATGTTAAGACAGAATGTGTGATCAATTATGAAAAAATACTAAACCTAATTATATAATTACGATTATATTATAAATGCAAAATTTGAGGTGTGGCTTGTAAAAGATGTGGCAACATTTGATTAAATGGATGGATCACGATTCCACAACTGTGAAAAATCTCGGCATTCAGTCACCAGAGAAAAGCTAGTTGACAGCGCATATAATTTGGGTTAACACTTTTTATTGAGTTTGTGCATTTGTGTGTGGCCGTGCCTAATTGCTAGCTCATTACACAGACAGAAAGTCAAGTAGAATTTCAAAAAATAGGAATTTTGGTTCATCCAAAAGTCTTCAAGAGCACACAGAGGGATTGAAGCACATGCGGTGTTTATCTTAAGAGTATTGCTTTAAAGGTAGGGTAAGCGATGTGTTTGTACACAGCCCTGGCTCTGTAAATGGAAAACAAACAAAGCAGCCAGTACCCCGCCACAAAACCCTGTTCCAGCCGTGACTTGTCAGTGAGGTAACGTTGAATGACTTCCCCATGGACAGTCAGCTTACTTTCTAGTTCCCTAACCCTAACCCTTACCAAGACATGCTGTTGTTGCGATGTTAGCTATAGTAGCAGGACAGCTGTGAGTATCACTGTCTGGAGCTGGTGTGTTAGCTCTGGGACCGTCTCATCTTCTCTGCATGTTAGCTTCGCAGCATCAACACCAACTTCATACTACAGTAGCATAGAAGAAAGACTAAACACCTTCTCCAAACTGAGTGTGTGTGTGTGCGCGAGAGAAAGCTAAATCAGAAACACAGAAACTTTCCTACTTACTGCCATATCATTGCAGTAAAATGTATTTCCTCGTGCAACAAACTGAGAACCATTGTTTTTTGTATAAAGTTACTTAATTGTCATATTATTATCATTAATATTGTTTGTTATTTTAATAATTGTTCCTACTGCCTACTGACATTTTTTCAATGTAACATAGGCCTATATTGTTTTTGTTGTTTTTATTTTATTTACTCTTTCTTTAGTTTTTATAATGTCATTTCATTGTTTATTAATTATATCTTTTTATTGTTTATTTGTGAATTTGTGCTCTGGCAACATTGCAACCTAAACAACCTAAACATTCATGGCAGCAGCCCTGAGAGAAAGAGAGAGAGAGAAATTTCTCAGCTCATGGAAACAAGTTTCTTCCACTAGATCAAAGTTTCCTCCTCAATAGAGGAAGAGGTGGCCAGGCTGGACCCTGATCCTTCTCACAAGAGGTGTTATAATAACTATCACATTAGAAAGTAAACTCAATCACGCGTGTCTTTATTCCCCTGCAGCAAAGTCACAGACATCAGCACAAGGATCGGGGTGTGATGTCACTGTCACACGGAAGTACTTCCGCCGGCTGCACATACAGGTCTGTGTATGGGGGTGGTGTCACTTGCTGATCCTTCAGAAATGCTTGGGAAAATGTAGCGTGTGTGTACGCTACCGCGATACTCGGTCAATAAAGGAGCTTAGCTACTGAAAAGCTATTTGATTCAGAAAGCATTAATGCTACCACCAAAGCTACTGAGAATTGTAGTTAAACTAGTAACGGCGCTACTTGTAGCGACGCTACTGCCCAACACTGCCTACAACCTTGCTGAAGATAAGCACATTACTTGCTGAGTCGTTCTTCCCTCTGTATCATGGTATTTGTCATGGTGTTGGATTTCTCCAGATTCACTAACTCCACCTTTAAGATGAATATTTGAATATAATACTGTAGGTTAGGTCTGAATTGTGATTCCCAGTGAGTCTGTTGTCCCCTGAAGACTACTGAATTTTTCTCTGATCATCTAATTTATTTAGTGTGGGTCAATGTCTTTCGCTCACCTGCAGGATGTCCTGGTTGATAGCAGTTTCCATGGCAATAGGTGGCTCTGGAGGTTGAGGCTGGGTTGTCTCCCCACTGACCTGTTCAGACAGCTCAAGAAGTTGCTGGATGACATCTGTCACCGCCTCTCCGCCCTCTGACCCCCCAGGAGCCTGCCCTGTCGTCTCCGTCTCCTAAGGGAGAAGAAGAGGGGGAATGGAGTGAGGACAATTTGACAGAGGGCCATTCACTACATCAGGACAGGCTGTAATTTGGAAGTGGACTCATTTGTATTAGGGGCTCTCTGGAGCATTAAATTAGGTGTTTAGTGTCTACATCTGCGTGAATCACTGACAATTCTATATCATGCATCATGCCAAAAAGACTTTAAAATAAATACAAACCGTGGCTATGGCTACATAAACACTGTGGACTGTGGATATATGGCATGAAGCATTTTAACATCACTAAACTGCAAATAGTAATTAGTAATAACCTACTAGTTAACAAATAATGTAGCCCATGTACCGATTAACATTGTTGTAAACAACTGAGGCCATCACTGTGAAGATTGGCAGCCTCTACTCTGAATTTTAGACTGCGTGCCAGGATCAATTTGCAGATTCGAAATTGTTTAACAGCTTAACAGTGGAGAAGAGTGCTGCTGTTTTGTGAAAATGAAGCTGAAGCTTTCAGAGATTTTGGCAATGGGCATAGTGGAAGTTCCAAAATGCTAAATAACCGACATCAACCAAGAAAGATAGAAATCAAATCTAGAAAATGTAGCAATGGTCTATAAACTGAGACAGAGGCTCATCATGGTTGACTTGTTTGCAGTAAATATTCTGAATTAAATGTATTTACATATTTACTAGACGCCTTCTGTTTATGGGCTGTTTGGCTAAAGTATACCTGTGGTACCCTGTAACAAAGTGAGATATATTGATTCTATGGAAACAATATGACAGTAAGTTATCATCATTACTTGAACATAAACTTAACTAAGAAAACAATTAGTTTAATTCATGTCTACTTTAACGACAGATACTAGAGTTTACTATAATGTAGTATACTCCAGTATATCTCATTAAACTCATCGGCGTCAAACGAATGAATACAGGTGCAATCGTCAAAAAACTGGAACAGAGTGGAAAAGTTCATTTACTTACATAATTTAAAAGGTTCAAGGCTTTGTTTTTATTTTAATTTTTAATGATTACGGCTTACAGCTCACAGAAATTGATACTACATTATCTCAAAATGTATTAGAGTTTTAAAATAACCTGAATAAAGTCAAAGTGGATAGCGGGCAGTAGAGCTGACCACGAATAATCTAAGATTCAATGCTTGGATGGGCGGAGCCTGATTCGACTGTCAATCTCACAGTCGAATCTTCGCAGTGTCATTATGAAAGTAGGATCATACCATTTTGGCTATATGGGGGTGCTCAACATCTCATTTTACATACAACTACTGGTTTTCTCCCAATAAGTTAATATGCAGCCAATTATTATCCAAATTTCAACATATAATGCTGTAAATAAAAACGTGAAAAGAAAGAAACTTTTAAGAAATCTTTTTATAAAAGAGTGTGAATAATTGCAAAATTTTAACCCTAACCCTTAAGTTAGGGGGAGTCAGTGTGATTCAGTGGCTGTATGTGTTGGTAGACGAGGAAGAGAGACCATCAGCTGTGCCGGTGTTGTGCAGAGTTGTCGGCACTTCGCGGGACGTTCTGATCATTAATAACTATTGATGAACCACACAAAGAATATTATATAGTTTTTAAACAGTTACTTGGAATAGCCCCGTGAGGAACCATGACGTGCATGCCGTGCAGCCGACAAAGGCATGCACGTCGCAGTGCTGTACAGTGTACGTTACAATGAGTACTGAACAGAGACTGTAGCTCTGCAGCTTCTCAAGATTAAGACTAAAGGCAAGACTTGACAATTCTGATTCGACTATATAAATTATATATAAACTATATAAATTATATATATTCGACTACATAAATTAGTCGGGGACAGCCCTAGTGGGTAGATTAAGTGTAGAAACTTTTTTGCTCGCATTTCCTGCATACTTTCTCTTACCGAAGTGCTGGAGGGCACTTCAATCACAGAGATGTGCATCTTACTGATGTGGGCATTCAGACTGCCCAACTTCTTGAATGCACAGCTACAGTCCATGCACGGGAACAGCGGTACGCCTTTAGTCTGTGAAGAAAAGAAAACACATAAAAAAATATTATCCCTGGTTGTCTGTGAAGTATGGCACATCATTAGACACCAGCAAATACCAAATGGATAGAATAGAATAGAAATAGTCCTGTTGTAGTTGTAAATAATGGGTGCCAGACATAAACTTCACTGTTTGCTCTTGTTAGTGGTCTAGACATGAAGGCTATTATATAGATGGCCATACAGTTTCATTAAGATAAAAAGGTTATATGGATATATTTGCCTTTTTTCCTTATATTTAGTTTATCAATAGTCCAAGAGAATACTGGTATCACTTACGTTTCAATTTTACTTGAAGTCAATTTTAGCAGTAAGGGTCTGCAGTGTAGTAGTAGTAGTACTGAATGTGAAATGGGAAGGAAGCAGTGTTGACTTTTGGAATGAAAACAGTGAAGTTTGATATTTTGCCTCAGGGGAGACTGGGGGAAGCAAAGACCAAGAGCAGGTATTTGACATTAAACTGGGTTTGGCAGGTTTTCGACTTAGGTTTTCCTAGAAATTGAGCAGGGATGACTAAGATGCTGAAGTTAGAAAATACAGTAGCCTTAACTTTTAACCACTGAGAAGACATTCATAACTCAACTGACAGCAAGTGGTGGGTGGAAAACAAAGTTTTAAGTCATGAGAAAACAAATAGTAATAAATAATTAGAACTGTAAGAGCAGTAAGAACCGAGACCGAGCGGGTCTGTTGAGTGTGTAACAAAAAAAAAAAGAAAATCACGAGGGAAATTAAATGCTTTTCCGTGTGGTGGAAACCACCAGTGAAGTGGAAGATCTGTGTCCGTGGATAGTTATTTACAAGAAGTAAAGAGTTTGTGAGGAAAGGTGGTGGCTGAACTCCAGACTTGCCAGAAAGGACGCATTTGGAGTATGTTGGTTAGAGGGTAAGAGCATATGAAAGAGCTCTAATAAAGTGTTACCACTGTCATGACGATGGGTATGTGGCATTTGGGTTAAGGATGACACAAGTGTAAAACATACAGTAAAGACGGTTGGACACAGGACGAGTGTCAGTTCTCGAGGGGTCAAGATGTGTCTTTTCACTGAAGTGGCAATACGTGTGAGTGTACGGAAAGCTAAAATCAAGGGCAAATGGATAAGGTCGAAGATACTGAAAGACGTTTTGCCTCTCATCCAAGAGGCTTCTTCAGTTCTGACTGACTGGCACAGAGACCTAGCTGTTTAACCTCTGTGGGGTTATTGTCTTGATGATTAATAATGCTCGTTGTGGCATTGGAGACACCCAAGGCCATGTCTGAATGACCGTCATGGGCATTCTCACATGAGACCATATGTGAATGTTTGTTTAGTTACCTGGGAAGGAATGAAAGGACAGCATTGTAAGTGAGGGATAAGTGGTGTTGCAAACCTCCTCACATGTTAAGAGATGGTCTCTCCATTCAGTGCAAATGCCTCCTTGACTCTTCTTTCAAAACAAAGATTTGTCCTCTGTCTAAAATCTGTACATTGTTGTCCTCAAAAGAGTGTCCTCTGTCCTTCAGATGTAAGTAAATTGCTGAGACTTGACCTGGACGTTGGTCTTTCTGTGTTGGGGTTGTGCGTTTGTCTAGAAGTTGCTTTGTTTCCCCAATATGTATGTCTGTGCACTGCATAGGACAGCATACAATGCTTTTCTTGTGTGTGGGTGTGCAGTCTTTAGCGTGGGCTAGTATCTGTCCAGATATCTGTCCTAGTCAAATAGCCCTTGATTTTAACCTTCCTAAAGTAAGGTGAGTAAAGGTACAGATGGCAACAAAAACAAAAAGATCAGGACAGAAATCAGTGGGTCTATGGAGAAAGAACAGGGGAAAATGACAGAAATCATACAAAAGCAGAAGATTTTTGGATGTCGAATTCTGATGCCGTTAATTGTGTAAGTGGGGTTGAAACATATTTGATGGTTGATGCAGAAAAAGAAAATTAAGGATAAGGGATATTAAAAGAAATAAAATTAATCTGAAATAGAAGCACGAAAAAAGAGTCTGCTAAAGCAGTTGAAATAAGTTGAGGTGTCAGTCAAATTTGAAGCACTGATCGGGATTTAAAGTATCTGTTGAAGTGTAACAACAAAAAGCAGTTGAAATCAGTGAAAGTGTAATTTCCGAAAACCTTTTAAAAAGTTTTTAGAAACTTAATGAAAAATTGAAACCCACACTCGCTAATGCTTTACTTTAGGACTGTGGCGATTCATCAATATAATCGATTATGAAAATATGTTGATTCGCATTACTTGCGTCCCTACTTTACATTCTAGTTAACTGCAAAAAAACATTAATTAATAAGACAAATCTGCCTCAAATACCGGCATAGTTGTGACACTGTGTTGGTAGTACTGTATACACTGTGTGCATGTACATTTGGACACCCAAACTTGATCATTTGTACATCACTTTGAGATGTTGGGGTTTTGAGGAAGCTGTTTTGTGAAATGTCATTATATACATCTATATGCTGTCCTGTCATTTTTATGACAGGACAGCATAGCAGCAGCTTGATTTTTTTGACATGTGTGTAGACTTATATTCTACATCTGCTTTTGGATCACAGATTAACAGAAAAACTATTTTTCTGAGCTTTTTAGCACTGGAGTCTGTGATGAGCAAAGAGTTTAGATCTATGTACAAACAGTATTACGGTCTGAAAATCCACTTTATTAGATTTAACAATGATGATTTTACTCCCCTGGCTCCTGAGTATGCATCTGCTCATGAAATCTATTGTGAATAACGCCTCACCATAATTTATTCATTAAGCCAGTCAATCATACGGACAAACCGGAACAGGAAAGTTGAAGAACACTTGTGAAAATTAGATGCATTATTCAAATGGGCTTTCTTGTTTGGCTTTCCAAAAGTAATTCAATCAACTTGGCCCATCGCAGGCTTTTATCATGGAATACACAATTATGTGAGAAAGTGAAAACATTTTTTTAAAAAATCACAATCAAATTTGTTCATACCTATACAAAAAGAAAGTGTAAGATAAATTGTTGGAAATAAACTCAGCAGGACATCTGACCAATTGAACCCCTGAAAGAAAATGATCGTGTAACATTTGACACGTACAAACACCTTTTTCCAGCTGAAATGGAACACAATGGATGGGGCAAAACGAGGCATAGAATATGAGCTCAAAAGCATTCATTTAACCTGACTGCTGCTCGGAGTGAATTTATCTGAGGCTTTTTATTCAGACTCTAAAAGAAACACCATTAAAACGCCCTGTAGATCAGACCCACATTGCCCAATACATGTTACATATATGTGGTGTTAATACATAATTCATCTTTGAGCAATAAAATATATTTGTTTTATATATACTTCCCAGTGCCTGTCATGTGTGTAGTTCACTTTTTCACAATGTATATTTAGAAACAAAAAACAGGAATTGTAATAAGTCAAAAGGACTTACAAGCAGCTCAAATTACCTGCAAGATTAGAGACTGTGGTGAAAAGGCTCTTATGAATGATAAACAGAAAGAAATAGCAAAGTACATCATTAGGACTAACCACCGTTTGTTTATTTTGTTATAATAGGCTTTCTAAGTATGAGAAACAGCTGCCTTTCAGATGTGAACATCTGTCCATCTCCTTATCCCCACAAACACATGTGCTTTGGGGTTGTTTCCTATAGTTAGCTCAGATTACATTCTCTAAGCAAACAGCCAGGATCTGCATTTTAATATTGTGGAAAATTTTATTGTGAGCACTAGAACCAGACTAAGAGATTGAAGGCACAGGAAACCTTTGCAGATGTTTTGAGTTAACTGATTAAAGCTCTTCTCATGTCGACGTTTCTGTATTAGAAACTGTTTATTCAAAAATTCGAAATTCAAAGTTCAAAATTACATTTTGAGATACTGGGGTTTTGGTTTCCATGAGCTGTAAGCGGTATTCATCAAGACTTAAAAAAAGGTTAATCAAAAAAATAAATTGATTACTTTCAATTAATGTGTAAAGAATCTTGAAGATATAAATTTTTTACTTTTTTAATTAAGTTCCAGAAGAAAATGAACTTATAATAAATCCATTATAATTACATTTTTGGAGAAGCCCCTGTCCTGCCACGCTAGCAGCTCTCTTTGGCTGTACATAGCCATGACAGTGATGCTTTGAGCTAAATGCTAACACACAATGACAATGCTAACATGCGGACGTTTAGCAAGTATAATGTCTAACATGTTTATCATCTCAGTTTAACGTGCTAGCATGCTAAAATTTGCTCATTTGCACTAAATACAAAGTAAAGCCGAGTGTGACGGGAACGTAAATTGGCTTCAAGGTATTTAGTTATAAACCAATTATTATTATTATATAAACATGTCCAAAAAAATTACCAGTTTTTAGAAACTATAGTTATGGTAGGAAAACAGGTAAATTCGTCTCTCTGCTGGCACAGGCAGCAGTCAACCAAATTAGAGTGGAGCTTGGTGTGCAAGCACAAAGCATCTTTTATACTTAAGGCTTTATTACCTTTTTGCTAAAATGCACCAGCTTGAGTATTGTGGCATACCCTCTACTGGGGGACCCACTGCACCTCATTTGATGGAGATCATTGTGTTGCTTTACACTCAGGCTGCCAGAAAGCTGACCCACTCCAGACTGTAGCCACGTCATTGAAAGCAATCATCAACTAGGAACAACTCCCACCACTATCACTCCAACCATTAATGGGCTTTGTTAACAAACCCTACAAAAGGACACACACACACACACACACACACACACACACACACACACACACACACACACACAGGAGAATTCATTATCTGTTATCTTGAACATTTGGGCACCTTGGGAGGATTCTGATGTGTACAATCTCTCAAGCACAGTTTGGCACTAAGTACAAGTGACCTCAGTGACAGAGCACTGTCAGAGACCAAAGTCCAGGCTAAATTAGGATGGATAAATCAGGAGGGTTCTTTAAAATTGGCTCCCTTGGGAGCAGAAGAATCCAATGGGGAACAAAGACCTGCAGTTTCACCTCATTCCCTTCCCAAGACACAAACAATATGTCAAAGTGTCCTGCTGCATTGAATGTAATGTAACAAGCTGTGAGCAGGAGGGCTGGTAATTTAATGTGTGAGTGAAAAAGCCAACCAAAATATCTTGGACAACAATCGGAATGAAAGATATGATACTGAGTTAACAAAACCTGATAAACAGCGTGAAAAGTCAGATGTTTCCTCTGCGTGATGAACAGCTGTATTAGCGTTTCAAATTTATGTAAAGCCCATAAATTGAAACCATTTATCCAGGTCTTGGTTCTCTTACGGCCATTTAGTTTCTGATTCGCTGCTCTCCTCTTGGTTGACAAAGACAGGGAGCATCTTTGCAACCAAACACGCTGGACTGTCTGCAAAAATTTCAATTTAAAAGCACAAGCCAATTTTACTGAAGGGTGACTCATTCCCTCCTTGACCTCAGCCATTCCACACACAACTGAAGCACCATTTTCTACAATATTGTGCATTTTCATGTCCGTGAATTATTAGTATTACGGTGCCAATTCCTCTGTAAGTGGAAACACACACCGCAACAGTTGTATTTTCAGTATTCTTTAGTCAATGAATGTTCAGTCAAGACTGAAAATCAGACGTTTCCTAAATTAAGTGGGGAAGGAGGATGGAGAAAAAACATGAATGCAGTGAATTAGACATAAAAAGAGAACTCCACAGAGTCAGCACTGAGCTCTACATGGTTGGACTCACGATGAACTGTTGAAAAAATTCAAATCGATGCGGCAGAACCAGAGATTTCGGCTTGTTTGTTCCTCCATAAATCATTCTTCCTTGTCAAAATCCTTGTCTGACCTGTCTAATTTGCAATAGAGCTTCAACCAATGCTGACTCACACAGCTCCTTCTGGAGCCACAGAAAACTTTTTTTAATATATGCAGCAGTACTCCACAAAGACCTATGCACAGTCTCTGATGTGTACAGTCTTCAATGTTTTTTGTTTTGTTTTTTACTCATTTCAAGAATGTCTTTAAATCAACCAATTATTATGTGAGTGACATAATCTTAGTTATTCCACCCAGTTTGAAGATTTGCATGGGTATTTGTGGAAATTCACAAAACACATGAAACTGCATTCACAACAAAACTTATTCTCATTTACTTGGGATGATGGTTAACGTGTTCACCAAAAATTAAACACTCTTTGGCAGGTGATACAAGCTACAAGAATTAAAGGAACTGACACAGAACAGCTGTTGTTACTGCACTGAAGACACACCGTTAAGGTTTATTTGCACAATTCAAACAACAATCAAGAGGATTTAGGGAGGATTCAAGTACTGATGGATATGTCAAACGTTTCTTTCCATTTCTGACAGTGATAAAAATTTATGCCGTGCAATTTGGAGATATATTTTAATGTCACTTCTATTCCTGCACATAATTTAGATGGAAAAAAAACTGATGAGATTTTAAAGGCAAACTCATTTAAGCCAGTTTTTATATCATAAAAGCACTGTTTGCTGTTAGGTAGCTTTTTTCATTGCTGAAACACACAGATGACTTTACACAAGAGATATGTCCTCTACAGTATTTGAGGTAGGACATTTTTGTGTTTGAGCATTTCCCTTTGAAACCTGCAGTACTGTGCTCTTACCTCAGAATGGACTCTCTGAACATGGGAGTGCAAGTTCCCCTTCTGGGAGAAGGAAGCGGGGCAGAACATGCAGAGGTGAGGTTTCTCTCCAGTGTGTCTCACCATGTGAGTCTGCAGCACCACCTTCTGGTTGAAAGCCTTGCCGCAATGTGAGCACTTATAGGGCCTCTCACCTGAAAGGGGAAGGGCAAGTAGAGATCAAACACAGGTCAAGCGGTTGGCATTAAGACGCTGGAAACACTGATGACTTTGACTTTTCTGCATCTTCTAGGATCTAAATGAATAACTTCAAAATAAAACACAAGATAAACAGTGAAGGCTAGGGAAAATACTGGGGGTTTATTTACTATATCCTCAATTACTACCCTGTATTGTTGAAAATGACATTACCTCAAGCAGTTTTTGAGTTGATATTTGGACCAAGTCAAGTCAATTTTATTTTTACAGCCCAAAACATCACAAACCACAACTTTGCATCAGCTGCTCGTCGTATGCCACCCTCTATCCTTAGACTCTCTACCTGTAAGTTATTGTAAGATTTTTCAAGCAGAAGCAACTTATCAAGATATTGTAAATCCTATATTTTACACATCTCACATTGAAATCATCATGCTTGGTGGTATTTTTGTAGCAATCAAATACTTTTGAGCAACAAAAAAACAACAACTCGACCACCCTGGTTGTGTCCATCTTTAGGACTTAAATATTCATAAGTCTGTTTTTATAGTAATTCATCCTGCAATATCAATGCTATATGAAAATGCCCTATTTTGTACCCACGGGACTATGTAATTTTATCACCACGGCACATGAAGCCATCTCTGGTGTTATTTTAAGCCTAAATAAAGATGACTCAAATACAGTACGCACCCTTACCCTCGTCTGTGCGCCTTAGAGTGTGAGGGAATGCAGCATAGTGTGTTTGTGTGTGTGTGTGTGTGTGTGTGTGTGTGTGTGTGTGTGTGTGTGTGTGTGTGTGTGTGTGTGTGTGTGT
>JAPMOB010245823.1:0-31797 GCA_029875015.1 Lepomis gibbosus
GTGTGTGTGTGTGTGTGTGCATGTGAGTGAGACGGAGCTGTTCCCAAACAAAGTGCAGCAGTGATAATAGTGAATTGTTTTGAGTCACAAGGTTCTCACTGGTTGGAGCCACAGCTGAATGAGAGCATTGACAATATCCACCTACACACACACACACACACACACAGACACACACACACACACAGCTCACTGACACTGATATCGCTCACATGTTGCACAATCTCATCCATTGCCACTAACAGAAACACTTGCTCTTGTTTTATTATAATCTCTGGTTCACTAAAACAAATAAATCTTACGTCTGGGTGTTTCTCCTCTTACATGCTAACAGATGTCACGTTGTGTTGGAAGGTATTGATGCTTGAGAACAGAGCTGTTGTCTGTCCTTCACTTAAGTCAGTAATGTGAATATTTTGTTATGACACCATGATATTCATATTGAGCTTGTTTTGGAACAAACAAGAACAAATGCTTCTTAACTTGCTCCCTGCACTGCTGCAAACACACTACCGTACTTTCAAAATCTCAGAACTACTGTCCCATTCTGAGAAAGCTGCGGCAATCATGATATCCAACAACAACACGCAAGTCCTTGTGGGGCAGATTGTGACACATTCTGTCCCAGACACAAAACTAAATACAATTCTAAGAAAGACTGGACTCACACACCCAAACAAGATCCTATAACCTCTAACCTGGCATGATGACTTCACAACTCTACCTAATAAACTTCAGTCACGTGACAAGTCACTGCAAACTTGAGTGCAGTTTAATTGGTCAGTGTAAACCTAAAGGTGTGTGTGTGTGTGTCTGTTGTCCAGGTGATGAGTCTGGTGTCCGGCTTTGGTCCTCTGATCACTGCAGGGATTTTTTCAGCCACTCTGTCCTCTGCTCTGGCGTCACTGGTCAGCGCACCCAAAGTCTTCCAGGTAAGACATCAGCTAATTTTATTTCTAGATAACCAGCACCAACATCACTTTTCTCAGGCAGAAGTAGGGCCTTGTGAGCCTTTGACAAAAAACTTGACCATATCAGTGAAAAGATTAGCAACAGAAATACTGACTGAAGGAGTAATGAATGGGTTATTGGTGTGCGAATGACTTTTTTAAAATTTGAAATCCATTGTGATTTGAGACAAAACTGAACTGAACGTCCACTTACTAGGTTTTCTCATAGCTTTCATTTGCATCTCACCTCCCTGAACTATCAGCTTCACAAATGAAATTAAAGAATGAATAAAAGCTTTTGTCATTCTAGGCTCTATGCAAGGACAACATCTATCCAGGGCTGATTGTGTTTGCAAAGGGTTATGGGAAGAATAACGAGCCTCTCCGTGGTTACGTCCTGACCTTCTGCATTGGCCTCGCCTTCATCCTCATTGGTAAGCTGCTTTGTGCTGCTGCTTTAATGTAAACTTTAACTGTAGCTAAAGCTGCAACTGAGGAAACAGAACAAACAGCTGGTCTTGAATAATAAACCTGTCTGTTGTTGTCTGTTAGCCGAGTTGAACATCATCGCCCCCATCATCTCCAACTTCTTCCTGGCCTCATACGCTCTCATTAACTTCTCCGTCTTCCACGCCTCCCTGGCCAACTCTCCAGGTAAACTCTGGAAACTAAACCGTCTTGATAGTTGATGACATTTACTTTAGACTTGCCTCGTATTGGGTTGTAGTGATATTTGAGTTGAATTTGCCTTTAAAATTCGATACCGTATCTAATGTTTATATATCAAAGGTGAACATGACAAATTGTATCATATTAAAAGGTGCTTTCCTTTGTGGTACAGGACATTTCTTTTTAAATTCTGACTCGACTTGGTTACATTAGGTTCTGACTTCAAGATGTCAATTTCTGCTCAATTTGCCTATACTTTGATACTTGTATGCAAGTACCTAGTAGTAAATTTCATATTCGGGTAAGCCTCAACTTCCAGGAATAATAAGGTAATTCTTATCTTCTCTTGACCATCAAGGTAACACAAAGAACAAAGTATAGAGGTGTCATTGCTGAAAGACAACATGATGCCTGCCTTCATTATGACAACACTTGCATGAGTCCTGAATTTCAGGAGTTACTGAAATCGGCCAGCATTGCTGATAATTCTAGTCTAGGTTGTTTAATACTGTACACCTTTATTGTTAACAAGTTTATTCTCAAAGCTTGAAGCCAAACAACCACCAGTCTTTACATTAAAATGTACACATAAGAAAAAACTTAAAAGTATTGACCTCTTACTTGCTAGTTTTCTTGAACGGATAGTTTGAACATGCCTGCAAGGCTAACTAGCAATTGAGATCACTTCTGCCTCCATCAAGACTTTTGCATTAAAGTTGTCATATTATGCCTATTTTCAGTTTCATAATTTTCCACTTGATATTTGCTTCGAGTTGCACATACACATTACCTAATTAAGGACTATTAGCCAATCAGAAGAAGAGTAGGGTGGGTCCTGACAAGCAAGTTAGAGTGATCTAGAACAAAGCTATTTCAGCTGTTAACCACGGCTTCAGTTCCGCTGTAAGCCATCATGTTCTCAAACTACCTTCTCAACCTAGAAGTTTCAGAGTGGTAAGCTATTAATCTGAATTAAATGTTTGGTAGGGAGGGTGTTGGTGAGGGGAGGCAGCAGGTGGATGTCTTGTCACTGTGTGTGCTGCAGCTCAGTGTGTTTCTCCACCAGTGTTTTAGAGAGTGTGCCACACTAGCTGCCAAGCGAGCATTATGTGTTACATAATGGTAAGATGTGTTCCATAATGGTAAGATGACGGAAGAAGAGGCTGGACTACAATCGAGGACTTTGGGCTTTTTCAATTTGCAAACCTATAACAGGCACAAAAAAAGATATATAACTCAACCATGGAGAGGGAAAAAGCCAAGCATATATAACCTGTTGTACAACTCTGTTTATTAAAAATAGCAATACGTTTGTTAAAAATTTGTGCTCGTATCGGGGTCTGTTAATATTTGCTGTGTGATGTTTTGCCGTCCTGCTAGCATGGCCTTTTGTTTCATTCTCGTCTCTGAACACAGGGTGGCGTCCCAGCTTCAGGTACTACAACAAGTGGGTGTCCCTTGCTGGGGCGATCCTGTGCTGCGTGGTGATGTTTGTCATCAACTGGTGGGCGGCTCTGGTCACTCTGCTCATCGTCCTCGCTCTCTACATCTATGTCAGCTACAAGAAACCTGGTAAGAACAGCACCATGTGTCTTTACCACCTGCTAACAAGAAAACAGAATAGAGACCAACCACTTGTTTGTGCTTGAGTTCAGGCAGTTGATGTGAAGTGCCATCAATGTTGAAGCCAATAACAAAGTGCCCTAAAATGCAGGTCCTTTAATGGCTATTAGATGCTGGCTGCCAAGAAAGTCACACTGTATTGAAGTCAACAGGAAGCTCTCCTGACTTCTTAGGGGATTAATAACTCAATCCGAGTAATGCCTGTCTTTTTTATTCCACTCTATAGACACTCAGCTTCATCACCCCATGCCACTAATGTTCACTTGTCTACACTGCTCTAAGTGATGTGTGTGTGCTTTTTCCCGTAGATGTGAACTGGGGTTCGTCCACTCAGGCTCTGATCTACAACCAGGCTCTGACTCACTGTCTGAATCTCACTGGAATCGAGGACCACGTTAAAAACTTCAGGTGAGCTCGAGGGTTAGAATCTGGTTTCAGACATGACACTGTTGGGGGTTTTATACCAACTCAGACCCTGCTATGCTGTTATGCTATGCAATGCTAAAATCTGTATTCATTGAAGCTGTTTAATGATTCTTTAGATAAAAGCATCGAGCAGTGTGTAGTAACTAACAGTGGAACAGTAGTGTAGAATAATTAAATAAGCCTTGGAGAGTTTTAGAAGTTTTTTTGTAAATGCAGCAGCCAAATTTTCACTTTTAAAAATAAATATTACCAGAATTTTGTGATTAGAATACTTAAGGCAAACACAAAATTAAGAAAGTGTCTAAGTGACTGAATTCCGTGTTTACAGACCGCAGTGTTTGGTGCTGGCTGGCTATCCAAACTCTCGCCCTGCTCTGCTTCAACTGGTTAATTCTTTCACCAAGAACGTTGGCCTCATGGTCTGCGCTCACGTCAGGACGGTATGTACTGTTTACGGAAACATCTCACCCTATCTTAGGACGGTCGAACAACCCTTTGTCTTGTCTTATCATCGCCTGGGTCTCTCCCCTGGTCCAGGTATCCCGTCGGCCAAACGTTAAGGAGTTGTACCAGGATCGCTCTCGCTGCCAGCGCTGGCTTAACAAAAAACGGATCAGGGCCTTCTACATCCCTGTTTTTGCTGAAAATCTGCGGCACGGGGCACAGTTCCTCCTGCAGGTATGAACATTTGGCTGGAAATTTAACTAAAAACCTCTTAAGAAAAATGTCTTTTCCTCCGGAATTTGTCTGTCAGGTACATGTGGAAATCTCATTAATTATTCAAATGATTTCAATGTGGGCATGAGGGCAGGTTTCCATGGTGTTCTTAATTTCATCATTGGTGTTTTTTTCATTTTCATTTTCCAGTTTTATTCAGCTGCTCTGGAAATTCAAACCAGAGACATCTATGATCCATGAACTAAATGACTCCAAACGTTTCCTTTTGTGACCTGTTTCCGAATATTAACACTGCATACACGCACCTCCTTTCTATTAAACACTGAAGATTTCCATCCATCCATCCATCGTCAACCGCTTATATTGCGTACAGGGTTGGAGGGGGCTGAAGCCAATCCCAGCTGACATTGGCGAAAGGCGGGGTACACCTTGGACAGGTCGCCAGTCCATCACAGGGCCACACATAGACCAACAACCAGTCACATGCACACCTAAGGACAATTTAGAGTCACCAGTTAACCTAGTCTGCATGTCTTTGGACACTGGGAGATAGCCGGATCACCCGGAGAGAACTCACACGGACATGGGGAAAACATGCAAACTCCACACAAAAAGGGATCAAACCCCTGACATTCTTGCTGTGAGGTGACAGTGCTAACCACTGGTCCACCGTGCCGCCCATTTTCGGTTTCAGAATTATTTCATTTTCTGTGCATCTCATTGATTAATCATTATGTTCCCTGTTATTATCTTGATTGTGTTGTTTTTCTTACACATGTTTGTTTTTTAGTGGGGTAAAATGAACCCTGCCTGGCTTTATTTAATACCAAACTACCCTTATTAAAGCAACTTGCTTATTCTCTGTATGCATTGTCAGAAGTCTGTCACATCTCTGTTCTCTGATCTTCAGGCTGTCGGTTTGGGTCGTCTGAAGCCCAACACTTTGGTCATGGGTTTCAAGAACAACTGGAGTGATGCAGACATGAGAGATGTGGAGATTTACATCAACACTATACAGTAAGGATGAGTGTGTCTTTTAAGAAGAGCTACAGCTGTTTCTGTCACTCATTCATTTTATGAGAAATCGGTTAACACATATTCAAGCACACCTATTCAAGCCTTTATGGTAGATCCACTTAAACAGACCCAGAATGAGCTGACAGGCAGGTTAGTGATCATCGTCACCATCGTCATTTTCTCTCTTTACAAAGACAAATGTTGCAGTATGAGAGTCTGACCTGAAGAGAGGCTGTGAAGTTGTCACGTCATGCGATACGAGAACAACATACAACATTATTTATCAAACTGGGTCAGACTTGATGAATTTAGCATGATGATACAACATCCAGTTTTCAAAATAAGGTGTCTATACAGAATGTAAGATTAATTGGATTATATTCAAAGAAAGTATAAAACATTTTACTTGTGTCCATTAAAATTAAATGGAATTTACTTTACTGGACCCTCTTGGGCCTGTTTAATTTATGCAGTGGTAAAAAAACGCAAAATAAATGGAAAAAATATGAAAAACCTTGTTCGGTATTCGGGAAAAATTTTCATCATATTCGGCTTCAGCCAAGAATTTTCATTTTGGTGCATCCCTACTGTATTATCTATAAACATACATAATATGTACATAATATTATTGTTATATCCTTCTGTGATCACACCTTTCATTCGTGTCCTCCGCAGTGGATGTTTAGTTAGTCGTTAGTCGCTTCCCAGTCTTTTACTGAAAATCTCAGCAGAATTAAGCATGAAGAAGTTTCTAAGTTATTAAGACTGATTGAAAGATGAAGTTTAGACTTTAAGTTCACCTGAAATAAACAACAGCGCAGTCAAGAAGGCACACTAAATTATGCAAAATAAATGAGAACAAAAAAAGTACGTTAATACAAAATTGACTGTAACATCCCTAAAAATAATGTCAAACAAATTCAGAATTTAAATTGTTAAATTTTGAATTCCAGTTTGAGTCAAGTAAAAACAAATGTTTTACATTCAATACATGTTGTTGTAAATAAAATAGAAATAATTAAGAATTAGAAAATCCCAGACTAAATTGGAAGACACTTTCTTAGAGAATACATTTACATTCCATCTATAAACTTTCTTGTGTAGTGACGTTTTGATTATCTGTTCTATGTTCCAGCGACGCCTTTGACCTGCAGTTTGGAGTGGTGATCCTTAGGCTGCAGGATGGACTGGATATCTCTCACATCCAGGGACAAGGTACATCTGTCTTTTACTGTATATCTGTCTATACACCTACTGCATGTGCTGTATCTACCTCCCTGTTTGTCCCCGTAGATGAGCTGCTGTCGCCCCACGAGAAGCCACTAGTTGGCAGCAAGGAGGTGGTGGTTTCTGTCAGTCTGGCTAAAGACTCAGACTCGGATTCCTGTCCTTCAAAAACCACCAGCAACCAGAGCAGCCCGCTCATCATGAGAGGTGAAGGAGGAAGAGAGTAAGACCGAGGCTTACTCATCATGGCACAGGCCAGCACGAACACTCGCCTGCTTCTTAGCCTTCACGTCCTGTGTTAAAATATATAAATGTGTTTTACTCATGCCAGAGATAGGCCCAGCACGCCTTTAGCCTAGCTTAACACAAAAACTGGAAGCAGAAGCTAACTGTTAGCTGAGCTTTGTTCAGTTGACAACATATTAATCAGGCAGCTTTGTGTACCGAGAACAGAGGGTTTCTAAATGCTACCTTGTGTCATTTCCCATTATGTGATGTCATCTGCTACAGAGACCAAGTCTCCTCTGAGTCTGACCGACCAGCGTCTGTTGGAGACCAGCCAGCAGTTTAAGAAGAAACAGGGCAAAGGAACCATAGATGTCTGGTGGCTGTTTGATGATGGAGGTCAGTTTTTATGTCTAATGGACTGAAGAGGGCTACACAGCAAAGCTTGGCTCTGGACCATCTTAAAACTACAAAGTCTCTGATTTTCTTTCTTACTAATAATGTATATCTGTCTGTACAGCTTTCAGCAGTTAAGGCACATGAATATGAATGTTTTACAATAGACAAGGCTTGATTTTAAATTAGATGTGACGTCTCTTCAGTCACATGACAGATTCAGTTCCTGTCTCTTCTGCATCACTGAACCTTCCTCAAAAGCACCTTTGCTGCTGACTAATGATTTTTTAGATTTGGATATTCTTGGATATAAATATTAAATAATAAAACATAATACATTACATCATCATATATGTACACATAAAACTATTTTCACCTACTTGTATGTAGAGAGTAGTGTTTATTTTCACATGTCTTTGGCTGTATGTCTGTTTCTACCTTCTGTGTGTAACATTGAGAGCGACTAAAAACCAGAGTCAAATTGTTGTAAGTGTTCAAATAGTTGGAAAGAAAATAAAGCAGATTTGGACTCTTAGATATTAATTCAAACTAAGCCTTTTATCAGCAAAGCAGTAGTTGTTGTGTGTTATGTGTGTATAAATGTGGATATATCTGATGTCCTTCATGTAGTTATTGTGGTGTATTTATGTGAAGCTCTGCAGACTGTGACAACAAATGTCCTTGGTACAGGACAATAAAGAATCTATCTATCTAAAGTGAGAAAGTGTTTGTGTTTGCAGGTCTGACTCTGCTGATTCCCTTCCTGCTGACCAACGGGAGCAAATGGGGCGACTGCAGGATCCGTGTCTTCATCGGCGGGAAGATCAACCGCATTGACCACGACCGTCGAGTGTGAGTTATATGAGCTATGATCTTATTTACTCTATAAACACTTTTCATCTTAACTAACCTGTATGTATTTAGTCTCTACAATCCTGTATGTTTATCACTGTGTGTGTGTGTGTGTCCCGTCAGGATGGCCACACTGCTCAGCAGGTTCAGGATCGACTTCTCTGACATCCACGTCCTCGGAGACATCAACACCAAACCCAAGAAACACAAGTACAACTCCGATGGAGTCTGCCTCAGCTCACTCCCATAGTTCACTTAAATTTATTGTGATTTTTATTCAGTGAGACATGATGATGGAAAGGTGTCAAAATAAGATTTGATGTGATGACTGTCTACTGTCTTCACAGACTACATCCTTAAAGCTATAGAGCTTCACTGCTGAATGTTGGGCAAAAATTTATTTTATTTCATAATCCAACTTTCAGCTTATTGTTCCTAAGGGGAAACAACACAAACGTGACAATAAAACACAGCAAATTTATAAAACATTCACCTGTGAACATATTATTTAACAATACACTAAAAGGCCCTTACTCTTTTTTTACTCACTGAACTGAACCACAATATGTTGTCAACATTGAACAATGTCAAATTCTACAGAACTTGAAAATGAAAATAAAAATAAAGTGGTTTGAAAATGTTTAAAATGAAACTACAACTTTGAAATGATTGCAGATTTGGAGCGCGCTACAGCACAGAGCTGTTACGGTGGAGGGCTTAAAGTGGATAATGTCGCTGTAATAAAGTGACATCTTTTTTTGCAGTAAGCTGAGTTTCAAGGAGCTAATCGAGCCATACAGGCTGAAGGAAGACGACATGGAGCAGGAAGCTGCAGAGAGGCTGAAGGCCCAGGAACCCTGGAGGATCACTGACAACGAACTGGAGCTATACAGAGCCAAGGTCCATACTGTACTACAAACATATCAGCTCTGACTATGTCAAAACTGATGAACGAGGGAGGGTTAATGCCACCGTGCTGTGTGTTGTGTTTCAGACCAACCGTCAGATCAGACTGAATGAGCTGCTAAAGGAACACTCCAGCTCAGCAAAACTCATCGTCATGTAAGAACTTCAGAATATTGTTTCCTGATGAAACCAACAATAGTTTTTCCCCTTTATGCCATTACTAACTAACTAGTTTATCATTGTGGGTTTTGTTTTAGCCTACTCACTAATTACTGATTAAAATGTACCTCTTAAAAAAACTCTTAATTTGAAAAGTCACTAAAGCTGTCAGATAAGTGAAGTAAAAAGTACAACATTTCCCTTTTAGCTGTAGTGAAGTGGACGTAAATGTATATTCCATCACTGCACAGTGACACAGTGAACTGGTTTGAATCAGTACTCCTAGCATAATATTTAGGTTTCAAAAAACAAAGATAACCTAATGAGAAATAAAATGTTTGGAAATAGTGTATTGTCTGCACTAACTGTTATTCTCTCCTCAGTATGCACTTACATCATTCTCTCTGTCTGTTTTCAGGAGCATGCCTTTGGCCAGGAAGGGTACGGTGTCGAGCGCCCTCTACATGTGCTGGCTGGAAACTCTGTCCAAAGACCTCCCACCTCTGCTGCTGGTCCGGGGGAACCAACAGAGTGTCCTCACCTTCTACTCCTAACACACAAATGTACAGCGGCCACACACTAAAACATGGTGTGTACTGGTCTCTGTGTATATTTATTAAAGTATTACACCGCCTACGGCTTCACAACAACAGAAAATATTATCGTGTTTTGTGACACAGATCTGGAACGAAAAGAAAAAGTGTTCAAGTCTAATTCTGTGTTTTCCATTCGGCTTACTTTCAGAAAAGTTCTTTCGATTCTCCTTAACAGATTAATCAACCCAATCAACATTACGATGGCTGTTTCATTTATCTGCAGAAATAACAGGCTGTATATTCCATGGCTGCTGTGTGTTTTCCGTGAATGAGAGTAACTACAGTAAATATTAATGTTTTAATGTTTATTTATAATGATGAAATCAGGATTTCAGAATGTCTGTTGGTCTTTAGGAGACCTGTGATTATTAAGTGGTGTTTTCTTTCACTGAGTTTCAAGTAGCAAGACACTGTATCTCTGGTAACATTATGTTGTATATTATTTTATTAAAATATTAACTAAACCACATGTTTCTGTCAAGTCTGTTTCTTGTTAGATTTTTGTAATTATTTGTGGATCATTTAATATCTCTGGATGTTTTTTCCCTGAAGAAACAGGTATAAAAGTAGCGAAGTGTTACCTGATCAACAAACAAGAAAATAAGGCCTAAATCACCTTAATTTATGTATGGACAGAAAGCTGAATAAGTGAATGTGGAGGAGTTCCTGTACTGTATATCTTACATGATGGAGAGCTAGCTCACATTGACTAGCTACTGGGAATATATGCTAATGTAATAGCCTCCAGTAGAGTTGTAGTATTCGAGACTGGTCTTAGTTTCGAGACTGGTCTTAAGACCACTTTTTGATGGTCTCGTCTCGACTTGACCGCATTTGTACTCGGACTTGTCTTGGTCTCAGACATTGATGACTCAGGATTTTATTTCAAGACCATAACTTTGGGAATGTCATTAAATAGCTTTTGCATTTTCTGATCTATTTGTTAACATCCTAACTTTGATTGGATGTAAAACATATTGCTCTCTGAGTTTTGGTTTGCCTAAAACTGCAGGAGTGAAAAAGTGTTGGTTTATTGTCATCTAACAACAAACCCGAAGTAGTTACACAGACATCCAATATACCAAACAATTCGCTTGCTCAAGACGAAGAGATAAAGCACACTACCTGCTTTTGGTCATAAGAATGTTGATGAATATTCACTATCAATATTTCATTTCTTTGGAAGCTTTATGTTATTTGGAACATGGTTGCATGAACAGAAAAAGTGTTTTGAAGAAAACTCCCAATAAAAGTGAACATATAAACAGGAAATATGGCCAAAACATGCATGGACATTGGCTTGGTATATTTTTGAAAAACTGTGCAATAACTGTGGTTTATCAGTTTCTTTTCATCAAACTTACAGTTACAGTTGTATTCCAGGTGTATTAGTAGGTATTCAGTCGCATTACAATGAGTTTGATGATGGTTTTGATGGTGATATTGCTATAAAAATACACATCTTGTACCAGGCGAGGATGAAAATGTCATATTTTCCTGTATTGCATCTAAATTTCCTCTTTAATAGCAAAATGTATAGGTTGATACAGTTGATTCATATTCCTTAGCTTCTGACCTATCAAAGGTGACCGATTATTCAGAGTTATTCCTGATTCAATTTAGGTATTATTTAAGGCGTTGTTCCTGGAAACAGGGGGAAATGACTGGTAGTTAACACACTTTAGTTTAGGTGTTTCATTATGCATAATGAATACTTTTACTTCAAATAATGTTACCATGTTACATACTTTTACTTCACTTTACTTTTGTACATTTAAGTAAAAAATGTGAATGCAAGACTTTTACTTGTATTTCCAAGTAAAAGGTCTGAGTAGGCCTACTTCTTTCACCCCTGGCTAATGTGATACTGAAAATTATTGCTCACTTTGATAAAGAATATCATCTTACTTCCAGAGCCTTTACGTTTCTGATTAGTGTTAGTAGGGTGTATGTATAGAGAGCAGAAGGTCAAACGAGACTGTGACAGCTGCGTTCAACAACAGCCATGACAGCAGACAGGAGAAAAGCGCTGAAAAGTCTGTGTAAATTGCAACTTGTGCTGCATTCAATGGCTCCTTGGAAAATCCCCTTCCCAATCGTTTAACGTCTGTATTTACAACAAGAAATGGATGACAGACATGCAACTTGACAGTCAAAGCAAATGATTATATGGTAATAATAAGATAAAAAGAATAATAAAGTAAAATGGAATAAAACAACAAGTAAATGAGTATGTGATGAATCAATCCATTCAAAAAAAAATCTCTGATATTTGGGCTTGAGACTTTTGACTTAGTATAGAATTTGACTAACAATATAATTGCATAGATCTTATCTTTTGGAGTGGGGGTATTACAATCTTACAAACTAAAGTTAGTAAAAATGACAGTCACCTAAATAATTTAACTGCAGCATTAATTAATTTACTCAGTAAGTAAGTCAATAAGAGAATTGTTGACTAACTTGTCTACTTTTACTTTGAATCTGATATTTAGACTTCAAGCTGTTGGTGCTTTTGGTGTGAAATATACGGGATCAATGTCATGTTGTGTTTGTTTCTTTTAAGTATAGCCTAAAAGTAAAGAAACAAAGAGTAAATTAAGAAACGTAGGCTACTACATCTGGTGTGTTCTCTAACCTGTTGGTATTTTGCCAAAAACAAAGTTGCTTATTGTTGCTGGAACTCTCGCAAATACGGTAGTTTAAGGAGCACGTGAAGGCATCGCAGTAGTGGCTGTTGCTCTTGAACGCAGCCCGGCCCCTTTTACGCAACACAACAGGCAAACTGCTTCCCGGGACAGAGGGCAAACTGCAGGCAGCTGAAGGTAAGGTGAGAATTTTATGATATTTCAGCTATAACTAAAACGTAAATGTTCTAATGTGGTCGCAGAATAAACGGTTCAGCGGTGACCAGACCAGGGAGCAGCTTTACAAGACTGAAAGCTAATTAATAGTCAGTCCTCCTCAGTTTACTTTTGTTAGCAGGTAAAGTTAGGCTAACGTTACACTCTGCATCTGATGTCAGTTTAATATCCAAGTGCGACAGGTGAATGCATCACATCATAACAGACCTCACAGGATTGTATCAGCCAAGCAGATTTAGGCTACCTGCTGTAAAGTCAAGTAGGCTATACTGACAGTAAACACATCACAGGGGATAAAATCACTATGACTCTGTAGGACTCAACTCAACCATTATAGATGTTAAAAGCGACACACGTGTTTTTCAGGCTGTTTCGGCTACGTTTTATGATGCCGTGATTTGACTGGCGTAACCAGAGATTAATTAACAGCTGTTAGCACCAGTAAGAGGGAGGATTCACTGGGAGAAAAATACAAGGACACAGAGTCCAGTGTTCAATTGTGTTCAATTAAAAATTAATTGGACATGTGTGGATTTTATGTCCAAATATCTTCACCAATAAACAAATGGCATCATGGTGATTAGATTTCACCCTGCTGACACTCTGGAAATTATGGCACTATACTTATGTATAGTAGTTGAGTGAATTTATTCCAGTTACATTCCACAAGTCTAAAAAATACTGGAACCAGCCAATAAATGTTTTATTTATAGCCTACTCGATTATGAACTCCACCAATGTTGCTAAAAACTTAAACATGCAGAGGATATGATCTCAGTGTCCTCCATGGTAGCTAAGGTCCTGCTTACATTTAATGAGGTGGAATAAATCAGCCTGCATTGCTGTGTCCACAGTTAACTACCACCAGGTTTCATAAGACATACATTTTCAAATTCTTCACACTATAGGCTATCTAACTATCTCATCTTGTTAAAATGCTTCTTCCCAAACATATCCCCTCCCAAATCTGTTTTTGTTTGTGATCCCTGATCACAGGTTCATTTTCGTTATCCAGGCAGCCAGAATGACGAGCCTCCAGCTGAGTGCGAAGGAGGAGATGGTGGAGAAGTTTCTGGATGCTGCAGCCAGAGGAGACCTGTCCCAGGTGTCCACGCTGCTGTCCCACGTCCCCTCGCTCATCAACCAGACAGGAAACAGCGGCTGGACGGCGCTGATGCTCGCCGCTCGCAATGGACATTACCATGTGGTGGAGGCCCTGTTGTCACATGGGTACAGAGAGATGAAATGAAGACAATACGAAAGAGAAAAAATGAATAGGCCACTGAATGGATACTACACTATGAATGATATATTGAGTATAACCTTTATAGACGTGAAAGGTGCCTGTGAAAAGTTTGAAACCTTTAAAATCAACCTTTGTGTTTGATAAATCCGTGTTTGGTTTTAAATCAGTGGAACTGGCGCACTGGACGGTCAGTGGGCATTCCCTGTGGTTGGATGAATAATGACGCTCCTGATTTTACGCATAGCCTAGTCTGTGTGTTACTGCAGCGTGAGGCTGATCTCCACAGCCCCGCACAACTCAGGTCAGGTTGAAACAGTGTAGAGACGCTGAACGAAAATTACCCAAACATTTTAATTCATGCAGCCTATGATTCGTTAATATACAGTTTCCTGAATTAACGAATAACAGTTCATGTTTGCTGTGTACCATTGGATGTACTGACAACTATCACTGAATTAATTTGATACTGAAGAAATTTTAAAAAACTGAGTATTCTCAGGCGTCCCTGAGAATACTCTGAGGCGTTCCTGCTTCTGTCCCATCTGCTAGTGAGTTACAAACTGAACGGTGAGCCTCCTGTTTTGTGAACTAAAAACCCATCTATGTTGATGTTCAAGCTCATCTTAATTACATTTAATCAGGCACCACCTTCGGGCAAGTGTATCTGCTGCAGGTTTATCAAGTGTAACACACAAAGCTACACTAATCGGACACAAATCAAAATCAGTGTTTTTATTGTTTTGGTTTTAAAACACACAAATTGGCTTCTATAAATGTAAATAAATAGCAGTCTTGTGCCCCCCCACTTCCTACCATTGAATAAATGGACTAGATTGCTTCCCCTGAACTCTCTTCTCTGTTTTCCATCTTCAAGCTGTGACAAGTTCTCAGTGAACAGTTCGTCCCAGACTGCCTACGATATCGCCAAGTTCTGGGGCCACCGGCACATCTCCAACCTGCTGGGCCGGACAGACGACAGTTGCCAGCGAGTCCTCCCGGGCTCTGATCTCAACCAGCAGGAGAACTACTTCAGCAGAGAGACGCTAGACCGGCTGAGTGGGAAGAGGACGGACAAGGTTTGGTTGGAGGAAAAACAGAGAGACCCACATACAGTCTACCTTCTGTTCTCCAACCTCAACCCCATGGTCAGCAGCTCTCAGGAGGACGACGATGCAAATGTACGTTGCTGAGGGGAAATGTTCCTGATATTTTTCTTTGAACAAATATGTTTGGAAATTAGATTACACACCACTCTGCTGTACACATCTTAAAACAATCACAATGAGTTTATTGAGTTTGTTAAGTCTCTCATGTTATTAGCAACACAGAAGCTACAAGCAGGACATTAGTAACATTAAAGTTGACTCTGCACCTGAAACACCAGCCAGTCCTGAGATTGAGTCCGGTGGGAAATACATTTCCGTGGTATCCCTAAGGACATAGAGTTGGGGTAGGCAATGTTGGAGAACTAGCATGAGACAGCTATCCAACAAAATTTTTTTCCAGCCCCTCCCTTCCAGCCTCTTTCTAAAGCCACTACACCAACGCATGATCATGCACAGTGAGTGCACGCATGCCAGCCATGCTTAGTGCGGTCCTGCGACAGCCACAGATACTGGAATTTGTGTCAGAGCATTTGATTTGTTGAATGCCGTCAGGATGTAAAGAGAATTTCAACAAATATAGCTAAAACATATTTCTGAAATAAGCTTTAAGTTTTGAAGAAGTGATGTGTGATTATAACATAATAACAAGAATGAACCTTCAAGCCCAAACCAAATAATTTGACACTTTTTCAATGGGAACACCTTGTAGAGTCACTGTTACTGTTTGTTTTTGCCATATATGAATATGCAAATTCAGGTGGATTTAATATGACCTTAAAAAGTGACCAGAATAGTAAAGTATCATATCATCTGCGTAAAGAAGTAGGCTTGTAATCATAACATAAAAAAGAGCCAAATCCAATTTTCTACTTAGGTCTATGTAAGATAATGGTAGCATAATTTTAATTATATATTTAAGGCTATTAAATAATGCCTTGGAGAGGTCTGCACTAGTCCACATTTATAGAGATCATAATATGCTATTTGGCCTTTTCCCTTTAATTTTATTGTTTCATATATATATATATATTTTTGGTTTGCAAAGTGAAAAACTCCAAAGTCCACCCCAAAGGGAGTTACCATCTTCCACAGAAAACACTGCTCTGAACCTCCTAAAAACCCGTAACCTGTCTGTATCACAACACATCATATTGCTCGCATAGCAGCTAGTGTGGCACGCCCTGAAAAATACTGGTGGAAAAACACACTGAGCTGGAGCACACACCGTGAAAAGACGTTTGCCTGCTGTCTCCCCTAACCTTCAACTTACCTATAAGTAGATATGCTCCTTGCAGTCAATGGATATAAAGTTGTTACAGTGATGTAGAGAGCACAGTTAAAACTTAGTATAATATACTTTTATATAAGTATAAAATATACATTTATTGCAAATTAATAACTTACCACTCTGAAAAATCTTGCTCCAGTCTATTTTGCGAAGCTGGTTTGGATTGTTATGCCTTATTTCGGTATCATGCACGGCTTAAGCAAAGTCACAGTTAATGGTTGAAGCAGCTTTGTTGTGGATCACACTACTTTGCGTCTCAGGACCGGCCCTAATGTTCTTCTGATTGGCTAGTAGTCCTTTTCTAGGTACTGCGCAAGTGAAGCTCCCAACAGAGATTGAACTGAGGTGAGATGCTTCACTATGCAGCTAAAACGGAGCGTTCAATACACTGGGTGAAAAGTTTACAAAAATATGTTTTGTAACGGAGAGCTCATTCGACACGCAAAGATGAATCATGTAATTGATGCCACCTGTAGAATTCCTGGAAAATTGCTTTTTTCGTGTGGCCAACAGCTATTAAAAGTGACATTTTTGGTCAATCTGACTTTTTTACATCAAAGATTCAAGACATTATCGAATGATTTGTGGTTCCAACTCTTACAGGGTGAGACAAAACTGTGTCGGTTCAGATATGAGGCAGTTAAAGACCTTCTCCAGAAACCTGCGACTGTGCTCATCTTCCTTGGAGTGGAGAAGAGGAAAAAACACTCCTCTTCCTCCTCCTCTCAGACAGTGGAGGGTGTACAGGAGCCTCCTGCCTGGTTTGCCATAGGCACAGATGAAGATGCTGCTGAACTTTTTAAATGCTGCAGAGAAACGAACTGCTCCTTCCCAAAGATACCCAACAGAGACCTGCTGAAATTCAGCGAGGAAGAGGCTGGTGAGTAAGATAGAGCATCTTTTTACAGGCATCTGGTCTCAATGAAACTGATTTTATATGACTCCCACTTTTGATTAAATAGTCTGAAGTCAACTAACAAACTAATCTTTGTTCCCTCTCTTTGTCGTCCAGGAGTTGTGGCTCAGGCTCGATCGGTGTTAGCCTGGCACAGCCGCCACAGCTTCTGTCCAACATGTGGCAGCAGCACCAAACTGGAGGAAGGAGGGTACAAGAGGAGCTGCCTGAACTCCGACTGCCGGAGCCTGAAGGGGGTTCACAACACCTGTTATCCACGAGTTGGTATGAAGCTCCACCAACACCTCACCTATCTGCTTTTGATGAAGCTAATTATACTGAGTCTAAAAGCCTGCTGTAAATCTGCATTCAAAAGACTGTGAATGTACATATTTAAATACAGTGGACTTATACATTTATGACAATGTGTATAAGTGTGCATGTGAAACTTGCAGCTGAAAAAATGGTCACATTTATGTAGAAAATAATTTCACAGATGCGCAGGCTTTGAATTAATGTGTGAGTTTCCATGTTAGATGGGTTTTTTTTGTGACAGTCTTTTACAATGATGGGAGCTGATGTCCAGTTTATACCAAAATGGAGTGGAAACAATTAGTCCATTAACCAATTAGTTATTTTTATAAGCAGAAATTACAAAAGCTTGATCTCAAATAAGAATATTTGCTAGTTTACTATTTCTGTGATAATAAAGTGAGTACCTTTTGAGTTTTGGACTGCTGATCAGACAAAACAAGTGAGAAAATAGTGTGTGTGTGTGTGTGTGTGTGTGTGTGTGTGTGTGTGTGTGTGTGTGTGTGTGTATATCTATCTCTATAGATAGATAGATAGATTTATTATGTTATTTATTTCTTAGTGTCCTTTTACATGCACTACATAAGTAGCTGATGAAAAACAACTCTTCGTTTCTCTGCGTATTGAAATACCAGGTGAAATGACAATAAAGTCTATCTATCCATCTATCTATCTAAAATGTGTCTGTATGTGTGTTTTCAGACCCAGTGGTCATCATGCTGGTTATCCACCCTGATGGAAACCAGTGTTTATTGGGAAGGAAGAAGATCTTTCCTGTCGGCATGTTCTCTTGTCTGGCTGGATTCATTGAGCCTGGTAATTAACACACACATACACATTGCATTGACAATTATGAATTACCTGAAACTTACTTTAACCATGACTTCTACATGCCTCAACCCAAACCTGAGCCCAACCTTAAACACAAACCAAGTTTTAACCATAAAATCTCTTAGTTTATAAGCTTTTTCTCCCTCAACGGGAGGTGGGTGTGCGCACGTTTATCTCCCTACAGTGTGATGAACATAGAGAAAGAGGTCTCTCACACACACACATAGACACACTGACCTCCTCCCCACTTGTGTGTCCCTGCAGGGGAGACGATCGAGGAGGCAGTGAGGAGAGAGGTGGAGGAGGAGAGTGGTGTGAAGGTCGGACCGGTCCAATACGTCTCCTGTCAGCCCTGGCCGATGCCCTCCAACCTCATGATTGGCTGCCTTGCTGTCGCCATTTCGACCAACATCAAAGTGGATGAGAATGAGATCGAGGAAGCTCGGTGGTTCCCACGACAACAGGTACAAACATAAGCGATATCACCGATACCGGTATAATAATGACATTAATAATAGTAGCACTACCACTACTACTGAATACAACCATTGGAATATTAATTTTAGTGTGATAAATAACACTATAGGCTGTAATAATGATATTAAATATTCTACAATATCAGAAATAAACATAATGGTGTTAAACATACATGTTGTAGTATTTTAAGTTCAAAATCAAAATTATAATTTTGCATAAGTTTTATGCAAAATGAATGATAAAATTATGATATGTAAGAAAAGTAATAATTATAATAATAAAAAATCAAAATTACAGAGAATTAATTGAGCATAGCAAAATGTATCTAGATTTTTAAAAAAAAGTTTTTGAGAAAGTTGAATTGGTTTTGCTTTTCAAGTCTTATTACATTACATTAATCCTTGTACAGTTTTAGCATAGTATGTGTATGGAGTATGTCCACACTGCTTGCTAAATATGAAAATTAAGGGGGTAAGCCACAGTTGGAACAGTGAAGCCAACCAAAGCCTACGTGGAGGGTTCCGTGTAGGCCCAAAAATGACATCAAAACCCTGCAACATCCCAATTAAACCACGGTTATACTGCGTGATCATGTGCAGTAGATGCTGCTGCAGACAGGAAGTAGCCCTGTATTAGTATTTTATTGGTCCAAAACTCGCTTCACTGCCTTCCATTCAAATCTGCGGGGGGGTTTCGTCCAGTAATATAGTGTGTATGCTTAAAATGAATCTTTCTCTCTGGGCTGTCCTTCCACAGTAAGGCAGCATTTCTAAAATGCGAAAAGTGAGTTTTTGTCATCTCTGACTTTATGTGATCTCTCATTTTAAAAGTCAAAATAGCTGGGCTCATGTTTATTTTGTCAGACAACTTTGTGAGCATGATCTAGTGATTTGATCAACAGCGGGAGTTACTAATCACCTGGTTAACAGTATTTATGACTCACAATCAAAGCACATCAGACTTACAAAGCATTACATATGTCTGTATTAAAGCATATTGGAAGTGATGATGGAGAGCAGGAGGAGATAGAACAGAGGTTTACAATTAACATTTTTGCTGTTTTTTGATTAAAAATTACCTTTTGTTTCAGTGCGGACCACATCTTAACAAAAACAACCTAAAAACACTGGTGTTTAGTGTGGACACAGTCTTAGAAATCAAAATGTTCTTTGTTTTTGTTTAGGCAATTGAGTCCTTGCTCAGAGGAGCCTCTCCGGCCTTCACCGTCCCTCCCAGACAGACCATCGCACACCAATTGATTCGACATTGGGTCAGCATGACCTCTAATCTCTAACCCTAGACCTCCCAGCTTAGGCAGACTGTATGGAGGTCTGCCTACAAAAGCAGCAGCTGTCTGAACTGTTACTGCTTTATTATATCTAACCAGCAACCAGTCAACGGAATCACCAGATTCTTCGGGTTGTATTCAAATAATTTCAATGCAGTGCTTGTGTCACTTCAGATCTCAGGTTTGAATTTACACTTAGGAACTTGCTGTGTGACGATGGATAAAATAAAAGGCAAGTACAGGTTAGGAAGAAATGGTGTATACTGTGTGCATACTGTTAGATACCAGACAAATGCAGAAAGCTTAACATCTGCAAGCTGTATTGACATCATTCAGCTATTAACAGAAGCCGCCTAGCTGTTCCAGAAACAGTTCTATGAGCCAAGTGGACCACGGCTACATTCCCAGAGTTCAGATAAATTATAACACCACAGACATTTAAAGAAGAAAACTTCTGTTATACAGTAACAAAAAAACTGTATTTTAATTATGACATTTTTACAGTTAGACAAACATTTTCAGCAAAGAGTTTCAGGCATCAGCTTTGTTGGATGGATTTCTTTGTCAAATCAAATGTCAGCCATCTGTATTTATGAAGTGTAGTCTAATACAGTATTCACAAGCTAAGAAGATTCATTCATTGATTATAAGAGCAAATTAATCTATGCAGTAATGGATTAAATTTTATTTATATGGTGCCAATTCACATCAGAGGTTATCTCACTGCATTTATCATATAGAGCAGTTCTAGACCTTTGAGAGGGTTGAGAGGATGATGTCTCTACACTTTTACTACACCAAAGTAAAAACAGCAAAATGGCTGATCATTGACACTGATGCACAACCATTCTGTAAACTGAAATGAACTGGAAATATTAAATTGCTTAATATAACTACTTCTCGTTGTCTGTGGCAGCATTTTTTCTAACAAGTCACTGTTGTAAAAGTAAGGATGTTAACATGGTAAACATTAGTATGGCAAGGCGCTAACTTTATGTTTTTTTTAAAGACATACGATGGCATGTAACAAAAGTCCTCGTCAGAATCCATGAATGTTGTAGTCACCTGTGTCTTGGACTGCTACACCATGGTGAAATAATAACCATGCTATCAAGCTAGCGTTCATGGGTTATTTTGCTAACGTTAGCGTGATAAAGTGCCAAATGTTACATGGAAAACATTGAAAATGTTAACACTGGCAATAGTTGCTAACGAGCTAACTGTAGGTTTGTTAGCATCCTATTGTTGGCATTCAACTAGAAGCAAAGCTGAGCCTAAGTACAGCTGAGGCTTACAAAGTCTAGCTTAGACAATTTTGACACGGCTGCTTATAAAATATAATACTAAAGGATGGGAGTGGATACAAACACGTGTATTCTTCTTGCCTACACAAAATATTGCAACTGTATTGGCAATTCATTAACATTTAACAGACGGAAACAAAAAAATGACGAATGTGGTCTGGAAGACAGAAAACTCAAGTTCCACTGTTACTGTGGAAAGTTTTGCAAGCGCTTTCACACCAAAACCAGGTTTTGTGGCCAAAGTTCAACTAACTAACATTACCACCAAATACACTGAGGCCTGCAACTGGTTTGATGCCTGCGTAGCACTAGTTTTACTGTAAAGAACAATGATGGAAAAGTTTGTTTTGTGTATTTTCCTGACGATGAATTTGCAGAGTTTTGTGACTCTGCTCTTTGATCAAACACAAGAGGACAAGGACACCAGAAAAAACTCAATATTATGATTATTCACATTCACAGTCTGACATCCTAATTAGCTACTTTGTTGGATTATGTGTTACTCTTCGTTCTGCACACTACCTCACACAATTGTTGCTTTTACTGATCTTGTCTCGTCTGAAAACTGGCGTCACAGGTTGGGCTGTAGCCTCTTCTTATTTTCCCATCTGTGCCATTGACCTAGCATGCAGTACTGAAGTTGTTGGTTCTGTCTTCATCTGCAGGTTTTGCAGTAAACACACTGTTTGCTACATAATCAGGCTCACAGATCAGATAAGAACAGTTGCTCTGTCCTCTCACTGTTTCACCATCTGTTTTCCCCAAAAAGGAAGAGTTTACCTGATATTCTGCCTCACAGCTCATCTGATAAACACAGCGACTATTTGTGTTAGCCATGAGTTCACGAAAACAGCATTTTTCAGCAGTTAATTTCTGATGCAACGTCTCTGAAAAGTCGACCTGCCGGCGCTCTTTCTCTTTCTGAGGAAACCAGCTGTTAGCTTCATGTGTCTGATGCAGCAGAGCAGCGTCGGCCTCTCGGCTCTCCTCAGATATGAAAACTGTGTCAGGGTGACAGCAGGACTGGGGACAAACCAGTTGATGCTCTGTGGTTATTGGAGCGTCAGAGACATACTCTGTGTCCAGTTCGAGGGCCGATGGTCTGACGATGAGTTGACTGATCAGCAGCGCAGATATGTCTTCATGTTTGTCCTCTTCTGAGGAGGGCTGGGAGTTAGGACGGACCATGATGAGGCTTCTCTGTCCGAGTACATCTGGCACCTGGAAGTCCTCTATGTTCAGGATGTTTCTCTCTGCATTTTTCTGTTAAGGGGAATAATGGACTGGATTTCAATCAGGAAGGGGGAATTATTAGATTTAAAGTGTTGTTGATGAAGTTTAGTTTTATGGCAGGTTAAACTGAAAGTCTTGACTGTTATACTGCTCGAAAACATAGTACTTCTTTTGAGATGTAATGGATTAAAGATGAAGACACGAGATCTGTCTGGGAATTATTTTTCATTTTGAATAATGCAGTCTTAAAAACAAGACAATTCAATGGCATATCATAACGCTTCAGTGAGGAATTGGAACAGACTTCCCTAATTCCCTTCTAAATTTCATGAAAATTATAAGTTAAATAAAGTCCGGTTAGAGGAATGGAACCCAAAATCTGTCATACTTTCTAAAGAAATAACTGGCTTAAATTGAGCAAATCAAATCAAAGGTAATTGTTATTGAACAGATACATTTTATGACGACTCAAAGTTTTATGCTGCAAAAACTACACAGCTAGTAATCCGTTGTGTTTATCTGCCAAGCAGATGAGATTATTTAATGTTTTCAAATATAAACAAAAAAGTTTCTACAATTACACTTTTTTATGAATTTTTTATTGTAACAAAGAAATTTGTCTGCCGTATCCTGTCTTGTTTCAAGATACTGAGACTAACTTTTTAGAAAAAATCCTGAAAGGAGTGAAACTGCGTAGGGAAAAGACGGGGATTTTTAGTCTTGAAAGCAGACTAAACTTAAAGAGACCCAGTTGTATTCGGCTGTAGAATACAGCAGAGCTCTTGATGACCTGTGATAAAACAGGAGCAAAACAACAGTAACAACACAGTTTTAAGAAAGCGATATTCACCTGGTGGTTTGGGTCCATCAGCCACTGGCCTGTTGTACTGCTCTGAGGGCTGGAGATGGGCGGGAAGAAGTATGACTTGTACCTAAACAGTAATTGTATTATAGATTAATTTTAATTGAACAGCTGGAGTAAGAAAATCAAGTTTTTTCAAAGGACATTTTTGACTGTTTCATTTGAGTTTGGGGGCTTTTGGGAATTGATTGTGTGTGTGTGTGTGTATGTGTGTTTTGACTCACACAGTCCTGGACAGGATGGACATGATGAATACAACAATAGCCAGCAGCAGCAGGGGAGTCGCTGTGGCCACCGCTGGTACCTCATCTGAAATGGAAAAGCTTTCATTGTTAGTTACCTTCCAGTTCTAATTAGACATATTACTCTATTTAAATTCATAATCCAAGATATAATATTCCAGGTTTCCATCTTAAATGTCAGTTTAATCATTGCTTATAAGCATTATAGAAAAAAACTATTACAAAGCAAGAAAACCTAAACCCAAGATCCCCCCAAAACAAACCTGGCCTGTCCTAATTCTTCTTTAATATCCAATAATTCAACCAGTTAAACTCACCAAAATCTGTTCTCACAAAGATGATGCTTCTGGAAACATTATCAGCCAATAGCATTAGAGAATACTCAGTGTTGGGTTTCAGGTTGAGGAGTTTGTGCTGCCGTTGGTCCGGCCACAGAGACAGAGCTGTAGAGGAGAGAACTTGAATTACATTCACAGTCTGATGCTGAAGGCAGACGTTTGGACAAAAGTGTGCTGCACAAGTTTCAAAATAATGAACCAACAGATTTACTTTCAGCTTTCTAGCAGCAGTGAGTAATACTTTTACTTCTCTTAATCACTTTTTTAAAAGTCCAACCATATGTTTTTAGCAAGAAACTAAAGTGGGAGTTCATATTAAAAAAAAATACTAACTATTTTTTAAAACTATTTTTTGGCATTTATTCCTATAGTGACAGAGTGGTGACAAGAAATTAGGTAGGAATTAAAATCTGTCATTATACTGAGACTTAAACTGAAGAATGAACCCAGAGGCTGTGACCCATTTCAGAAGGAAACTGTTAACCTGTTTGTCTCTCTGAGTCTTTCCTCAGCAGCATGCTGTATCTGTTCACTCTGATTGGTCCAGACGCCTTCTGCCACGTCCAGCCAACTGTCACTGTCCTTTTGGTCACGCCCACCACCTTCAGGTTTATCACCTCCATCAGAGCTGAGAAGAAAAAAAACATACAACAAACTGCATGATGTTCATTTTAATATCAATCTGTTGTAAATAACGTTCTGTGGATTTGTACAGCATGTACAATATCCAGTTTAAAACACAATGGGCCAAATGAATTGGACTTATTCCCCAAATAAATAAATAAAATCTAAGTCTGCAGTTTCACTTTGAACTCTCAGCAAACGCTGTTCAGTGTTTTAAATGTCATAACCAGACACAGTTTTTCTTTATTCTTTCAATGTTTCCTTTTACCTAATTGTTTTTGTGTGTTCACATCTTTAATTCCATTTTAATTCAGATGTTGTTTCTCTTTTGTTTCTGGTATTTTCATATTTTCACTGTGCATATTCTCTCATTCTTTTGTAACCCTGGTTTTGAAAAGTGCTGAATAAATTAAGTTTTATCTAACCTAATTAATCTAATAAAGTGACAACCTCTTATACACCTTCTCCCTCCTCCCCTTGTTTTATTGGTCAAATTTACTTTTTACTGTAGGAGCAAAAATCATGTGATTGGTTCAATCTGTCTTTCTTTCTTATTTTCTGTATCAAACTATTAGGCTAGCCTTATTCTATTTTTCATTCATTCGTGGTTTAAAACTTGCACTGCCTGGATACAATCATCACCACCAGCACAGGTTTTCATCTCTTCCAACAGTGACCACATTTACCTCCCTTCTGCAGACTGGCAGACAGTGACTGAGCAGCTCCACACTGCTGGTTGTAGACAGTGAACACTCTGATCAGGTAGGATTCATTAGGGTCAACATCTGTAAACAAACCACACACACAGTTAGAATACACTGTGATGCCTGAAAAGAATATACTGTATAGGAATAGAATGTTCCGCAGAGGAAAAAGGCCACAGAAGCTGCTCAGGTGACACAATCACATTTCTCTGCTCGGAGGCATTTACTCCAAAGCAGCTGCAGGAAGTGTTTGGTACGTGCAGCTGCTTAATAAAATAACCATGTGACAGATGATTGTGTTAGATTACAGAGGAAATCAGACTTGATGTGCAAGGCTGGCAAAATTCTGTTATCGTCAATAAATCCTATAAACAAAAGCAACAAACGGCCAAACAAATATATAGAAATTTTCTAAAGTTTTTGACATTTTACTCTTTGGCACAGTGGGACTTTTTCTTGCGTACTGACACTTCTCACAAGCTGCCAGCACTCTCCTCTGCCCTCTCTATATCAGGTTCTCTGGGCGCTACGTACGCTCACCTGTTCCCGTTCTCGCCTGCCTGCAAAAACTCTGCTTAAAAGGGTGCATGCAGCCGTGTGCTAAAAGTAGCTTGTCAATGTCAGTTTTCGTGAACTGACATTTAAAATATTAACCGAGAGGCTAGATAGATTTACACTGGGGACGCTGGGGGCATGTCAGTCACTGGTGCCTATTTTTTTCCACTTCAAACAGTGGATTGGAGTCTTTTCATAGGAAATCATTTGTTGACAATAAGAAAAATACTGAATATCACAAGATTTTTTCTTGATCCAAATGTTAATTTGGACCTCATTTGAACAGTTCCTTACCAAAGGGACTGTTCAAAAACCTGTTTGCAAAGCACAAAGTCTCCAGTTATTCTGACCTTCCACAGAAACATCAGCAATGCACCTGCCTGCTGAATTTGTGACATCTTAACACTGAGTGATACGTCTTTTGTCTAAAACAGGACATACTGTACCTTCTCTGCTTTAGTTGAATATTTTTTCAAATGGATAATTCAGAAAATATTTTTTTTACAGTTGATGTAGCTGAAAATTCCAAGTTGCACCTTGTATGACAGTGGAGGTGGTAAAGCTGTCCACTGTGGTCCAACGGCTGAAGGATGGACGAGCCTCAGGGTGCCACTGGACAGCAAAATGACTGACAGGCAGGACTGAGGGCGAGTTCTCCCATTGGATCAGAAGACCTTTCGTAGCCGGGAAAGAACTGGACACCCATAGGTTTCTGACAGAGGGGAGAGCTGCAAAGAACAACAGGATTATTAGTGTTTAAAAAGAACACCATCACCTGCATCATCTCTGGTTGACATTTTACAGAGTCTGTCCCAGCTGAAAGTGACTGGAATGTGAGAAACCCCCTGGATAGGTTGACAGTCTTTTATCACATTTCACAGCTGAGAATACGCATTTCCCTCTATGTTCTATCCATATACTGGCTAATTTATCTTAAAAAGCCAAAATCAGGTTAAATCAGGTTTGTGGATATGTTTATACATGTAAAATCTAAAATGTGTAACATGCTTACAATAGGTAAAAATGATCTAAGAATGATTGTTTGATTATTTTAAAATATCACTATCAGTAGTTCTGGGTGAGTTTGCATGCATCAGGTTTCTAGCCTTTTGTCAAGTTAAAATGGCTAAGTGTATGTACTGTTATTCAACTGTTTTGTTCACTGAGATCGATCAATAACGATGTAAATATTGAGAAAATAATTATTCAGATTTAAGCCATTAACATGCAGCCTATAAGTTATTATAAACTTATAGCATCTAACACTGCCGCCATGCCCAATACTGTTTAAGATCCCTAAAAAACACACGAAACAGGCATGATTCAACGGCTGCATTTCTGTTGATGTTTTAACTATTGACTGTATATAAAAACGTTCCAACAAGTAAATAAGTATAACTGGCAGAACATTTGGCTGGAGAGGTGCTGTGTTGCAAAATGTTTTATCTGAACATCATGTCACTGCTTTCTTGCTTCCTACTCTAATCAAAAAAAAGCACAAGCGTGCATGGTCGCACGCACGCACACACACACAAACAAGGTAAAACAAGCCCACACACCCACGCCCACACAGGATATTGTATAAGTTGAGAACACAAGCTCTATATCTGATAGTGTCATTTTTAAAATTAGAATATTGATAATCATTTGCAAGTTGATAGATAAACATAGCGGGGAAGATCGCGTTGCTGTGGGCATGGATCTGGAATGACTTAGAGTTAGATGTAATTTTATCATTGATATTTTTTAAAGGAATCAACACCAAATGACTATCTTGTGAGTATCAATCCCATCCAGAGAGAATCAGTGTTCTAAGAAGACATTTTGCAGGACTGTAATAACCAGTGTTCCACTCACTGTTCAGTCTCAGTGTGTCAACGCTGAGGTGTGCAGCAGGCCCGTAGCCGGCCATGTTGAAGGCTGAGACTGCGACACTGTAGTTCCCCTCCTCCACTACCAGGAGCGCCATCACCTCTGTGACATTTTGAATGAATCTGTCTTGCAGCTGCTGCTTTTTCTCCGGCTTGTAACTTACCTGGTATCCAAGGATATGACCTCCGGCATCACGGAGGTCAAGATCCTGCAGAGAGAGATTTGCAAAATAAATTTTATGCCACATTTGATTGGAGACACCGACTCCTAATTTTGATTTTAACACTGTCTCAATTTGCATTCTTCCGTACTCACACTTGCTATTGTGCATAAGTGTGTTTACACTGATGTACATATGTAAGTATGGCAAAATGCAGTGGACCTAATAATCCCTCTATATATGAGTACCCGGTGCTGTACTCATAACAGTCAAAATGTTCAGTTTGGGTATCCTGGACACACCCTCAATGGCTGCTATCTTGGCTACGCAGCAGATAAATAGGGGCCACCAAATCTTTTGATTTTTTTAAACTTTTGAAAATGGCGGCCAAGGAAGCTGCAGTGGTTTCTAAAGGAGGACTAAGTAAAGCTTAGTAACTGTAAAAGAATGTTCATTTTTTTTATAAAATTGAACTGAAGTCAAGTGAGCAAACAAGCCGGCAGATATTTTGACAGCCAAGAATCGTGGTCACATGTTGGCGATAATGATTCAGTTGCAATTTGCCATTAAAAAGAATTAAAGGAAGGAGTGGTCAAATGGTGTGACCATCATTTCAATCCATTTTTGTGCTCTTTGTCGTCCAAGAGCTGGTAACGTTAGCTTACAGACCTAACATTTCTGAAAGAGGGAGATACTGCTGCGACGTTACGCCAGGTGGGGGTAATGTGTGGAGAGGGTTACTGTACTACCTATCAGGAGCTAAAGTGTGTGATTGATGATGCATGCAGGTCATTTAATAAGACTTTTCCTCAAAACAGTAATTAGTTCAAGTGTCTGTCTTTCATTATTTATCAGTTATATATCCATTTTTACATTTATGCATACATTTTGTTATAGTCTGTGTCATCCTTTTCATTCTAAATTAACACTGATGCTAAGAATATGTAGTCTTTTAGCTGGGCCAACAGTGGTGTAGTCAAGACCGCCCCAAACCGAGACCAAGTCAAGACCAAGACCAGAGCTTATCGAGCCCGAGACAAGACCAAGACTTTTAGGGGCTGAGAGCAGTCGAGACCAAGACCGAGGGAGGGCGAGACCGAGTCAAGACCAAGACCAATAAAATGTGGAACGAGATCATAGGTACTTTTGTACAAATTGATCTGAAAGATCTACATTCCTGTTAAAACACCCACATACAAACACTAAGAGCTGAAATTAACGTATTGCAGAGAGGGGTGATAGTCGTTAATTAGGGTTATTAGTTGCATACATGTTTTACTTATAATCAAAGTTAGGATGTTAACAAATCAGACAATGCAAAAGCAAATTATTGATATTCCCAAAGTTATGGTCTTGACTGGTCTTGAAATAAAATCCTGAGTCTTCAATGTCCGAGACCGAGACAAGAGTGCAAATGCAGTTGAGTCAGAGACAAGACCAAGACCATCAAAAAGTGGTCCTAAGACTGCTTTATGGCACAAAACAGAAAGAGGTTCTCTGTTCTCTCAGAGGAAACATAGCCAAAACTTTAAGAGATTCTGTCTGATTCTTGGGCACTGTGACATATTTCACTAAAGGACCCTTTAAACATTTTCTTAGACACTTTGGCTGTTGGAGAGATCAAATCTGTAACTTTGTTTTTTAGTGACATGTACCATGAAAGTTAGAAGTCTTGATAAAAACAGAAAATCACATATCTCGATATGCTGGAAAGGAAAACAAATTTATAGATAACTATTTCAAGTATTTTCTATGTACCTTCCACATGAGATGAAGGAGAAAAGATCCACCAGAGTCGTTTTTCTCCACTCTGTAACACACCTCCGGAGGTCTGGAGAGCACTGGCAACGAAACAGTACAAAATTAAAACTGACCAACTGACGCCGCCTCTCTCTCTTTTCTGCCAGGTATGACAGGAAACACATTTTTTTATTATTTAAAAACAGTTTCAGGAAGGCTTCTACTCAGTTTCTTCCCATGATTTTTCTTGTGAATTCAGCCCCCAGCCTATAACTTTATCTCTGGGTGAAGGTAAACTGTTACCCCTGTCCAGCGTCCTTGCACTGACGTCAGAGCTCCAGTCGCTCCAGATCCCAGAATGCTCCCTGCAGGCTACAGCAGCTCTGTAGGCAGTAAAGGGCAGCAAGTCTTTGATCACGTAGGTCAGTGTCTGATGTTTTTGTACAGGGACAGAATCTATAGCCTGGAAAGAAAACACAGACAGTAAAGAGCACAAGGGAAAACTGAGTTTAATGTATTTTAATTCAATTCAATTCAATTGGCTTTGTTGGAATGAAAGTTAAAAAAACAATGTTGCTAAAGCATAAAAAATTCCTCCTTATCACAGTAATAGAGTTAGGGTGGTACTTGTTTGTAGCTAATTCAATAAGGGCATTTTCTCAACACTCCTTTTCTGACTGTACATGAAATTTAGCCCCAATTTTGAACTTTGCTTTGGGAGGTGACTGTTATCTCTGCAAACCCTTCCAACATAGATTTGTCATCTTTGCATTTTGTTTTGAGGGCTCCTGATAACACCTTAGCTCTGGAAAAAGATAGTTCCGAAGTCCAAACCAAGGACAACACTATAACACAGAAGGGGTTTGCAGGAGTAGCCCAGCTTAGATGTGCATTTTTCAAAATGTTTGTGTGCTATTGCTGTAATGGCGTTGTGTGGGCTCAAACCCATTCACACATTGCGGGGACTCATTGAATCAGGGGACAAGCTGATCCCCATATGTTCAACTTTATTTTATGTTTAAAGTCCTTAAACGAAGAGCACATCACAAATAAGGTACGTCAGGTCAGTGTTCTCACATGTAGCCTACTAAGAGTTTTGTATGACACTAACGTTGGTCCACGTGTGAGTGTTGTTGACTCTGTAGCGAAGCCGACAGCTGCCCTGATCGCTGCTTCTCCAAGACACAACAACAGAGTCCTCAGTGGAGCCATTTACAGTTAAAACAGGCTGAGAGGGTTTGACTGAACAGAGGAGACAAGGAGACAACGAGAGGAGAATTGAACTACTTTATCATAATTTCACTTTTGTCTAGCAGTCAGTCTATGGAATAGTTTGAGCTATCTCATATACTCTGGAAAATTCCCATGAAAGAACAACAGAGGAAGACAAAAGTTATTGGAGTGATTAAATGTCTGACCGCTAACCTGCATCATAAAGAACCACAGTGTGAGGTTTGGACCAGATCTCCCTCCCCATGATGTAGTTTCTCATCCTCGCTGTTACATTGAGGACGGCTGACGGGTTGAAGATTGCCTTACAGGAGATAATTTTATACGAGCTGAAGAAGAAAAAGAAAGAGATGGAGGGATAGCAAAACAGAGATTAAAACCTGAGGATTAGTTGTCAATATTAAACATCTAATCAAAAGCAGTCGCTTAATCTTTACACTTTATTTCAACACTTTTCTACAGACTGGCTCCTCTACATTTCAGAAAAATTCATCAGAAATGATGAGCAGATGGTTAAAGCTGGAGTACAGGTTACTGTATGTTGCTACATATACAGAGCCTGCAGCCGGAGTACAACTCGAGAAAATAATTTCAGTAAAAAGCTATCTCCCGTGCTCAGTGTTTACCTGCCGAAGATGAGAGAGACATCAGAATTAGTGTGGCTGTTTGTCTCCTGACTCCACTCACATGTCATGGATTTGTATTCCATTTGGCAGTAACAGGACATGTTCAGGGTCTCTGCAGCAAAAACAACAGAAGGATCCGGTTTTAACAACACACCGCACTCATGAGGCCACATTTCACTTAAAACAGGACAAATGGTGTCGTCTATGAAGATTCTCAGTCATCCAGGTCATAGTTATCCAACGAAGGTTAAAGTCAAGAGCAACTGGACTTGGTTGAAA
>JAPMOB010245826.1:0-21074 GCA_029875015.1 Lepomis gibbosus
GCGTCTCCAATTATGGCAAGTACAAGACTAGAGAAAGGTATTACGAGACACAGAGGATTTGATGTGATGCAGAAGATATCGTCTTTTTTTATTTCTTCTTCCTTGACAAAACATGACACCTACATTACCCACAATTCAACTCATCTGCTAACAGTTTGGCTGGAGGTTGAGGTGTGTTGTGTATGTGGCCTTGAGCATCTAGCCTCAAGCAGAGATGAGGAGCGATCTATAGAGGTCTGGTAAGCTCTTTCTTTCCAAGCTCACTAAACCCTTTTTCAGAACACCTGACACTGACTCAAGTGACATCACTTGAGGCAATATATCAGATTTCACTGTGCTCCTTTTGGAGCCATTGAAGGCTTTATACTACTTTTTTTCATATATGCAGTACATTAGTATTCCCCAAGACTTGTAATCACATTTAGATGTGTGTGTATTATTTGTGTGTACGTGCATGCGAGTATATTTTCAATATTGCACAATGATGTCCACTAAAACCCATGCACAGTTCCTTTGTCCCATATGTGTGTCTGTGTGTATTCTGGCATACATCCGTAACTCATATCCAGCCTTGTATGTGTGTGTGCGTGTGTTTGTGTGTGTGTGTGTGTATGTGTGTGAGTGAGTGAGTATGATTAGATCACAGAGCGCTGACGCATGGATGTCCTTCAGGTAACTAGATTTGTCAGGTTGCCGAGCGTGGCCATCAGGTGGCGACGCTAAGCAGCTAAGCCATGCCATGGAGGTCACCGGGATGGTATCCCAGAAACACCCTGGAGAGGCACAGGGGTGGGGCAGCAGATGGAGGGCAGGCAGCAACACACTAATGACAAGACACTAATAACACGACAGCGCCGCTGGGGTCGGTGTACAACATGCTATTAACGTGTAGCATACAAGGCTAGCCAGATTATGCCAATCCACTAAAGGTATTAGAGAGGCTTCGAGCTTGTATGTGATGTATTTCCTGCAAGATAGAAGCAGTAAAAGGGGGGCTGAAGGAATGAGGGGTGAACTGTGCAGCTGGGGCTTTAGAACGATGACTATGACAGAGCTGAAAGAGATTATGATGAATATTAGAAGCAGAGTAAGAGAGGAATGAAGAATGAGAAGCAGCGTGTCATTTTCTGTCTCCTCCCGGGGGTCAACTGATCTTCATTGGGTTGCTACAAAAAAATCCCCTCAAACTTTTGATCCTCTGATTGAGCACTTGACCCTTTCTCCCCCGTGAGTCTCTGATTAGAGGAAAATTGTTGATTTATGGAGGATTTCTCCTCATCTCTCACTAATATTAATCCATTCCAGTGGTTGGCTATTAGGAGGCGGATCACGTCTTCTGGACTCGGATAAAAAAAATCCAATCTGGATCCAGTGTGGAACTCAACGTTTTCCAATTAATGATACACAACATATTGAAAACTATCAGTTGAAAATTCAGCCTGTATTTGCTGTGGCTTTGTGCCAAGGATGAAAATTGTAGAGCATTACTATAATGTTGCAGGAAGTTAACAAATGATCCATCAATGAATTCCAGGCAGCAGAGCTAAGGATGAGCTCTTCCCGGCTATACAAGTCCTGTCCACACTTTCCCCTCCTCCCCATCAGCCCATCTTTCGCATCTTAAAGCCAAGAGCTGAAGGAAAAGAGAGGGGAGAAAAAATGACAGAGATAGACAAAGGTTGATTAAATTGGTTTTCAATTCTGGGTGTCTCTGTCTGAGGCTACTGCATTAATTTGCCCCATTACATATTTGAGAGCCCGTGAGTGTATTAAGAGCTGCTGTATATCATATCAGTGACTGCCCTGAGAGCTCACTGCCAAAATAAGAGCCCCACGTCCATCTATTGGAACATTAACCGAGGTGACTCAGCACGGCCAGTCCCAAATACAGCTCATACTTTATGTGAGAGATTCTTAATTCACTGCTGTTGTTTAAATGCCATGAGTCTGTCCAGTATGTCAGGCTTCACACGTCTGGGAGTGGTGGATTCATGGTGAAAATGTATTTTCAAGGGATTCTGCTTAGCCGCTTTGTCAAGGATTTACCTCTGTATTAAAACATAGCTTGGGGAAAAAGCCCTGTACTGAAGGTTTCCTGGCTCAGCAGAAGTAAGATATTAATTACATGCAAGGTTGTTGGTTTGATTCCACAAATCTACCTTAAATCCTAAGCTCAGCATCTATGTCAGATTTATTTTATCTTTATCTTTCCCCCATTTACAGTTCAAAAGGGTAAGTAATAAAAAAATGTATCAGGTTAATATATAAGACAATATATAAGACAATAATTTCAACATTTATTAGATAAGGGTGGAATATACTGGAGCAAAGGCACTCTCACACAGGTGTTTTCAATCACTCAAGCTGATTAGACCTCTGCTCAGGGGTGGAGTTGGGTGGGAAAAGGCCTTTTTCACAGCACATATTTTGACCTGTCGTAGCAGGAAAAGTACAGGTGTTACTAATAACACTGACAATGGCTCCGTTCAATTCATGTGTACCATTGACAGTGTGACCGTGAGCTAGCATGCACAATGCAAGGACCCTGAAAGGGAAGCAGCTGAATGGAATTTTTATAATTAGTATTTATACCTTAACCTTTCGTACTGTGTCATGTCTTACCTGAAATAAAAGCCTATTATGTGAGGTGACAAAAGTCCATGTAGTAACAACAAAACTAACAGAAGAGCAAAGGAGATGTTTAATGCCTCGATGCAGACTGCTCAGAACTGGGAAATCTCCAACCTTAAAAGCGTTCCAGGAGCATGGTGGTGCCTGATGCTGAAAGTGAACGAAATACATGGCTGACCATGACAAACTGTGCGCCCTCAGCACAGCCCTTGGTGTTAATTAAAATTACGGTCATTTTAATGAAAACAAGTGACTGAAGTGGTCATCCTCAAATTTCACTAAATGTTGTAGATTATATTCCTAATGTACTTTCAAATGTTGTGGTGTTTTTAACATTTTACTGTAATCAGATACCTAATAACATTGGCAAAACATTTCTACATCAATTTACACGCAGAACAGATTTTACTATATGATAGCACAGATTATTTTGATATAAATTCATGGGAATATACTTTATGTTGCCTTTTAGTTTATGTTATATGTGTGCTTCCATGGAAGCTGCCATTGTTGTGTGACGTCATTCAGCTTCTACTTGTGAAGTTGGGGTACATATTTTTTCACAAGGTGATGTTTATTGATGAAGATTTTTTTCCATAACTTTAATTAGCCAGGACTGAATAAGCAACAGTCAAATGCAAAATTAAGAAAAACAGTCAGCTAATCTAAGTCGTAAAGACTGCATGGGTGTTAGGTTTGATTGACAGTGCTGATGACATAAGCAAGCACCCACCAAATGTCATCACATTTTGATAGAAATGTTGCTGAATCGTGATTGGTGCATGCCATCACAATTGACCCTTCAATAAGCCATGGCCCCTTCATCAAAATCATCTTGGTAATTGAAGGGAAATTCAGTGTGCCATGATCTTGTTATTACCACTTGTAGCCACAGTGGCTACTGTCCACAAAAGTTATAGCTGTATTTGGAATGGCCTACTATCTTCAACAAACAAAGAGATATACCGCTTTTCATCGTTTTATTGCTAATTTAATGTTGTGTAAGGAGAACAACTTACACAAGACGCCGTTTAATTTATATTCGCTGGGATGTTGCTATTCGCCATTTCAACAATGCCCGGTTGTTGAGACAGTTGTGGGACACAGCCGGCGAGGTAGACTGGTCAGATGGATACTGGAGATTTTTTCCCAAATCAGTACAGCATCTGGGTATTTTTAACATATTGAAGATTTTGCTTTTGTTTGCATACTCCATTCTACCATGTGGCCAAATCCGTACGTTCTGCTAGTTTAGCTGGCAGTTTTGAATACAGCCATAGTCAGCTATGAAGGTTGTTCCTTGCCCTGCAATTTAAGATCCAACTCTTATAGGTGTCAGTATCCTTCAACTTTAAACAGTCTATGTCGTTGACTGTAGCTCAACATGACAATTAAGTTAACTTTGCCAAAAAAGTAAAAGCAACAAATTTTTCACTATGATGGATTACCTATCCCGAGCAAGTTTCAAGTCTCTCCAAGTGGATTTTCATATTAAAATGAATGGAAAGCAGCGGCTGCCTGGAGGGTGGGAAATCAATCTAAAAATGTATTGTATGCTTTGGAAAACAGTCTGCAGGAATGTAAAACATAGGCGATTTGTAGTTAATGGGCTGAAACATGTAAAAACATTGGCACAGTCTTTTTAAATAAGCGGTTGGGTTATGGGCTTGCTGTTTATTAAAAATAATAATAAATTACCAACATTTATTCTGATGATATACTGCAGGATTTTCCCTCTTTTTAAAGTCATAGACAAAAATGGAACAACATGACTACAATAATAAGATTTTATCCATAAGGAACTTATGATGGATAACAAAAACTGAAAAGTTGTTACCGCAAAAATGTTAATACTCTAACATGACTGATACTGACTGAATGAAAATGTAAATTGAGGTCGTGCTTACCACCCCAGCCCCCCACACACACGTATACACACACTCACACACATGCCTGGCCCCCTTGTCAGTATTTGTGCATGTGAAAGGGATCTCTTCAGGGCTGTCAGCGGTCTTTCAACAGCGCTATTCATCTTGTTTTTCCATTCGGAGAGTGTGCAGGTGTTTACTGTAAGGAGGAGAAGAAAAGAAGGGAAAAGAAAAGATGAAAACAAACGTCAGTGGCCTCAATGTCTGGACGGCAGATGGAGAGGAGGACGGTGACCGAGAGTCACTGGGTGAGAGACAAAGTAAAATGAAGCAGAGAGAGAGAAAGGGGTCAGACGTTAGCAGAGCCTGAAAACGACATATTGTTACTCTATCGGCAAAATTTGAAAGGGGAGGCATGTGAGGGTTATCCTGGTGATGGTACGGACCACCCAACAGGTGAATGGAAACTTCCAGAAAAGGAGAGACATGCAGAGTGGAAGTGAGTTTCATGGTTCCATACCGAGGCCAAGCACCAGACCTTCACTGTGGCTTCATTAACCATATGTGTGAGAGTGTGTGTGTGTGCATGTAGCTTTTCAAACATGGAAATAATTTTATCTCACACTGTTGGTAAGACAAAGACAGGAAAGGAAGTGTAGTGTAGAAGTGTGAAAGTCCTTTCAAAAATCTACAACTTCACATAACCCTGTAGTCCAAAAGTCTTTCAAGACTTGGATGGCTGTAAACCTCCCCTTGTTGATTCATCAAGGGAAAACATGAGCCGCAGCATTAGAAAAGATCTGGTTCTTTGATAAAAAGTCAAGCCCATGTACATAAAAATGTGCAGACAGAAGTCAAATCATCTACCATGGAGCTTTTCAATAAAAAACATCCAATTACTGAGCAAACAATTTGACTATGTGCACTGTTCAAGGTGAGCAGAGGCTACACCACCTAAAAACTTTCTAAAACATTCAGGAGATTAAACCAGTTCGCCTGGGTCAAATTTGGATGGATTCAGCATTTTTCCCCACTTCAGCGGCAACTGAGGGCATCATAGTTTTTGGAGCTATATCAAACAAGATTTCTCAGAAACAAAGTTAAAATAATTTAACGGATGGCCATGACAAAAGGCCAGGATTTTATAAATACTGAGGTCATAACTCATAAATCACATCCCCCTTAATGTCTGAGGAATGGAAATGGAAAATGGAAATATGAATATGGTAAAAAAAAACAAAAGACTCTGAAAATGTACAGGATGCATATCATTCACTGAACTTGGACAGGTGTTTTGCAATGTGACAGGCTGGAGGAGGATCACTAAAATGTGTCATAGTGAACTGACCGTGTTAGCATAGCGTTGTTGGTAAAAATGCACACGGCTGTGGTGTCAATTTGGCTTGCACGTGCACCGGGGCAGCGCATTGTCTCTGGCACATGGCACATCACTCACCCTGTGTCCTGTGCATGTTCTGAGTTTCACTGAATCATCCAACATGTGGCTTATGGTTAAAGAGCTATTACTACAAATACAGAGAAATAAGAATCATCAAGCAATACATATAAATAAACCGTATAATAAACCTGTGGTGAAAACTTGGATGGAATGGAATCAACAGCTTTTTCCACATCACAACGCTGTCTTACCCCTCCCCTCTATATGGCTCTCATTAATTCTTAGCCTAAACTAAACCTAACCATAAACTAAAACTGAGCTCAAGTCACAGCTTCACATGTCATCACCTTGCTGTATTTTCTTCATCTGTCCTTTCTTGTGGTGACATCAGTAAGGAAATACCAGAATCCACACAAAAGAGTGAGAAACAAGTATGCATTCAGCCGCTCACGACTGATCTCATTTCCTCTCCTCACTTGTTGTTGAAGTTGACACACACTACCTGGCTTCAGCCACCCCCAGGGTCAAGGGTCATACCCATAATCCCCCAGGCACTGCTTTGAATCCCTGTCCTGCTTCCCTGGTGTAACCTTCAAAGCTCCTGATCAATAAATTTGGGAAGTTATTTATGTGTTTGTAGCCTGATCGTGGCTGCAATCTGCATTCCAGCAGTGGGTGAGGAGTTTGCATGTTCAGTGTTACAGTAGCTGCAAACAACATAACGCCGGCTGCAAAATGGACTGCTAACGCCCACGCACACATATGAGGGCTGCGGCAAAGTGTGTCACAGCATGCGCGTACGTGTGTGCGTGCGTGCGTGCATGCATGTGTGCGCCCTTCTCCCTTGTTGTAAATCCCCCTGCCCGTCACATTAGCCTAATGAAAAGTAATAAGAGCGCTTCAAATGATCTACTCCCTGAGGTTGCCTCGGAGCTGTGTGAAATAAGATAACATTAACCTGAGTTATATGGCCTGCCAAAGGGAAGTGCCATAACAAGACACACACACACACACACGTGACCACACACACACACACATCCGTCTAATTTTGTGTTTACTCTCCAACTGGGAGTCATGGTGTCACACAGACTCCATAAACTAGCAGCGATATGAAACAATGATAGAGAAACAGAAAAAACATCCATGTAGTCTTTTCCTGGCTGCAGGGAGCTGCGTGCGTGCGTGCGTGCGTGCGTGCGTGCGTGTGCAAATATGTGTGTTTTACTGGCCACAGCATGTGTTTTTACTGGTTCTCTGTTGGGTTTATTAGTGTTTGATGTTATTGTGTGGTTTTATGTAGAGCATACATGCAGCCATGGGAGCTTGAACATACTGCACACTGATGTTACACATTGTGGTGTTTTTGCATAGGCGCGTGGTTGTGAGGGAGAGGAGGAGAAGCAAAGGGAGGCCGACAAGAAGGACAGGGAAGAAGAGAGAGAAGATAAAAAGGAGGCAGAGCTGGCGGGGTGAAGGAGAGTGTAAATCTAATGAAGGCGTGCAGCGAAAAAAGACGCGGGGAGAAACACGGAGGGAGTGCACTGGCAGATCACACACGTTATCTGCGATAGCGGAGTAATCAAAGAGAGGCTACATGAAGAGGAAAATGATCTTGCATATTGTGCAAGACATATAGACACAAAGAGACAGTCGGAAACATTTGTCACTCATGGTGGTGGAGGAGAATAAAGGCTCACATGTAATGCGATTAGAACGACTATTAAAAAAATAGCAAATAGATTGACTCCCAGTTCTCATGCTGTGTGGAAAACGAGTGTTGACTTTTTGCATTGATCAGGAATACTTTTGAAGTCATCGTGTACAAGTGGAGGTCATTCATCATTCAATTAGGATGTAGAAATTTGGACAGTGGACATACTACCTTTTCACTCGACTTAATGACATTTGGTACACGGTGATTCACAAGTAGCACATTACCTGCTGTTACATGAAAACCTTGGTTTTAGCAGTAATGTCTGCTGTTTCACTGATATTTGAAACTGCATTGCAAAGAGAAGCCAGTAGTCATGGGGCTCAAGAACAAAAACCTCACCATTAGTTTGGTGAAAGGTGAACTTTCTTTCTGTGACTCTGGAGAAGTTTTATAAAGTGTAAAAAAAACAAAAAAACACCAGTGACGTCAGGCTATCTCAGCTTAGCTTTTTGGAGCAGCACTGCCTGATATTTTTGACCACAGTGAAACAAGCTGTAAACACAATATTGACATGTTATTATATCATTAAGCTGTTTTGGTTAACATTAACATTCATTTGGAGTCATGTTTCTGGCCACCTGACAAATGTCAGTCCAAATATAAGCTCTGTTTTGGTCTCCCCTGACTCAAATGAAAACTATTTGCCTCTTCAGCTGTTAAATCCTCCACTATGGTTACCTGCCAGTCGCCAACTGTCTGTTACTGGACAGATTAAGCAAAATGGTGTTGTCAAACCTTCAGCTGAAAATGAGGTTGATGAGACAGTCCAGGGGTAGATTCTGCATGAGTGCTACTAGGAAGGGTCTTGAGAAGAAGCTGGTATGCACTGATGTCACTTCCCCTTCCAAAACACGCTGCACTGAATGGCAAAACAATCTGTTGCCATGGCTGCGTTTAGCAAACTGAGAGTGAAACAAGTGATTATTTGGTCAAATTAAAGGCAGTCGAAAGTGATCCTTACTGCTTATCAAAGAACCAGTGGTCCAGCTCTTTCCCATTTTAGCTGCGTTGTTTGTGTTTTAGCTGATTCAAGCTAACACTGCTGCTCGTCTTTCTGCCACTCAGTGAGCGTGACTGCGCATGATGGGAAATGTAGGCGCCAGTGTTTTTGGAGCATAACCCAGACAGTGGACTATAAGTGAGGTTATTTCAGCCGTTTTGATTTTGACCAGTCTTTTTCAATCCATCTTTCACAAGAAGGAGACTTATAGGCAAATGAATTTGCATTCATTCATTTAAAGTATGAGTCTGTTCTACGAACACTTGGGGTTAAGATTATATTTTTGATTTTAAAAGCACAGCGAAAAATGCAGCGAGACATTTTGTGGTCCACCAGGTGAGACACATCAAAACACTTCCTCCTCCATCCTGACATTCATACACATGAAGTTCAAAACAACAGGTAAGTGAATGCAAGGAAAATCCGTAGAGTGCTACATCAAGGAGGAGGATGGAGAGAAAGAGGCAGAGGAGGAGGAGGAGAAATGGATCTGCACTTCAAACCACCTGGTGAAGACCTCTGCGGACGGATCCATCTCTTGCTCCCTTTTCCTATCTGTCTTTCTCTCTCTCTCCCTCTCTCTCATGCTCTCTTTCTGTCTCGCTCTGACAGATTTATTAAGAGGCAGGGATCAAAATGAGTCCCCAGCTCCCTCCTCTCCTCATCCCTCGCTTCTCTTCTTCATCAGCTGACAGCATCTCCTCCCTTCTTCTCGCTTACTCTCTCCCCTTGTCCCATGGCCCAAGCCTATATTCTTGAGCCCGCAGAGAAAATAAGAGAAATAGGGGATGAAGAAGGAGGCGAGGAGGAGGAGATGGGAGTGGGGAGGATGAATATCTTTTTTCCGTCTCTGTGGCCTGCTTTAAAAGATTCTTTGCCATGCGCTCACATATATACACACACACACACTCACAAACCTGTCGCTTTCTTTCCATGAAGTTGTCGTTTCTTATCATCTTTTGAACAGAGTGTGCTTTCAGCAGACTTCAGGGGGGGATTTTTTTTTTTTTGAAAGAAAATGAAAAACTGCATGTCACCAACAATGGCGAGCACTGGCTTACTCAGGCAAATGTTATCTTTCCATTTGCCTCACTGATGCTCCATGTTGCATTCAGAGCCTATGGCTTGTCAGAAAAAAAACATCCAACGCCGACAGATGGGGGGATTTCTCAATCACCATTTTCCTGGACTGATGCTTCCCATCAGATTGAACACGGAGAGATGTGAAAAAGGACGGCAGAGAAAACAGCAGCCAGCGCTGTTGAAGTCATTTTAATATTACGTCTTGTGTCACTGTGATACAAAGGTGAACATCTTCTTTCTATAAGTGGTAGATCATGAGCTGGTGATACCAAAAACATTCATGGTCATAATATTCTAATGAATGATTTACAGAACCAAACCAGTGTTTTGTGTGTTTTCCTACTATAGTATATGGCAATGGCTCCCAAACGTTTTGGCTTGTGACCCACGGTTGCATGAAAAGTCTGAGAATATTAAAAGGAGTTAGTGCAGCACAAATATGTTTGTTTTTTTCTGCTTCCTATTCTCTTTCTCATCTCATAAAACCTCAGATTTCTCTTGTTACCCATTGTGGCGGTCCTGACACCCAGGTTGAGGGTCACTAGTATGTAGCCTGCTGACTGTGAAGTGATGCATGCATTAAAAAAGTGCAAAAGTTCACCACAAAATGGACATTTATGCACATGTGGCTGGGCTGCTGTGCTGAGTTAAAGATTCTCTTCTTCATACCAGAGGGCCATTGGAATACATTAATTGGATACGTACCGATTGAGCACTGTCTCTGTTTTCCCTATAATTAGTACCAAATTACATTCCAGGAATGTTCCAATAAATTCACAGTTACATCAGCTCCTTTCAAAGAAATTACAGGAAACTATGGGACTTAAATTTTAGCCTAGAAGAAAGGGGCATTTCACTTATAGGTTTATAACAAATCATAAGCGACAATGAGTTTTGACTATCAACCAATCACTGATATGGTGTTATTTAAACCTGCACAAAAGTTAAACCCTGTTTAATACCCAGTGCCATAGCATGGCATGATATCATTTACTCTGAACAATTCTCTTACGCCATGTTGTTATATGTCAAATACTTAAGAGAGCTTTTAAATCCTTAATGCTAAATGTATGTAATTCGTATGTATATGAATGGTGAATTCCACAAATAGATATGTTAGGTATCTTCCCTGAAGGCAGTCTGCAGGGTTTGACCGCATCATTTTGAAAAAAAACTCTTCCCAAACATGTTGAAAGGGACGAGACAGAGTTGCCAGAGACAAAGGGGGATGAAGACAGAGAGAGACTAGAAACCGAGCTTCCTCCATTACCCCCTGGCCTCTCTGTCTGGCAGTACGCGGGCAGCAGCAGTGGATGGACTCGGCCAGTCACCTATCAAAGCCTGTCTAATGAATAGTCCTCTAATCCCCTCATTGAGATACAGAGAACAGGCTCGCTGCTAATGCTCTCAGACAGAGATGCGCTCTTTCTCTCCCTCTCTCTCTCTCTCTCTCTGACACATACACACACACACAGGCTCACATATGAACAAGAATTATGCAAAACAAAACAAAAAAACACGCACACAATGGACAAACACACACCTACACAACATTCACATGCAAACACTGTGTTTTTGGAATATCATGCAGGTGCCATGGCCTCTCTCGCTCTCATCCAGCACAATGCAACTCAACAATATTCTGTCTTTGTACTCAGCCGTAAGCCGCCTTAATTATCCCCGAGAAGAGTGGATTTCAAAGAGGGAAGACAAGAGGCCCTCGTCATTTTGGAATCGGTTTAACATGTTTGTTTTATTCCCGGCTCGTTTATGAGCTGGCTCGGCGAGTGAGAAATATGATGTCATTATGTTTAGATTGATGGAGAGAATTATATCCGGCATTCTCTTTCACCCAGCAAATCATTCAAACACTTCTGTTTTGACATCCTGAGTGGAGTCTCTGCGTGTCTGTCTTTCATTTCCCTTTCTCGTTTCTTGCCTTCTTTCTGACTCCCTTTCACTTTTTTTTTTGGACCCGTTGTTCATTCAGCCAAACATGAAATAAACACAACCACCTCTCCTTTCTCTCCCTTTCCACTCTGTCTTTTCTTTCTCTTTCATCCTGGCTGTGCGTTTAGGCCAGATATGAAATAAACACAGAGACAAAGCAGCCATGCAAAGCCAATTTACAAACCCCCCCCTCCACTTCCTTCCCCGACCATCACTGCCACCTGACCAGGAGCGATGCCACCCAGTGGACCTGCTCAATAGGGAGAATTTGAAACGGGGGGGGCGGAAAAAATTTGTCACTTTGGCTTCGGGCATCAGATTTCTGGAGTCTCCTATTTCCACTCTGAAATTTCATAAAATTTGAAGGAAGCCTAGAGAGGGGAGGGGCACGAGGGACACACTGAGCAGTGTGAAATGTCAGCCAGGAACCAGGTAGCCAGCCCTGGACCTAAAATGGAAGAAAACACAGCTGGGAAGCAAAAAAAGGGGGAGAGGTAGAGGATGGATGGATGATGATGAAGAAGAGGATGGGAAAGTGCAATGACATTACATGAGGGCAGGAAGGATTAGCAGCAGATGATACAAGTAGCAGAGAAATGAATAACAGATTTGAAAGGCTACAGAAATTCTTAGAAAGAGAAGAGTGAGAGAAAAGAAAATAGAAAAAGGCTGCATTCTATTTATTCTACAGAGCAGTGACCAACAGGAGGTCCAGGGACCCCAGCTCTTTATTTATATTGGCAAAAGCCCCCGCACATTATCATCCTGATGAATATTTATTTATATATTTTTCTGGATTTGTTCTACTCGGAGGGGTCCTGTTTGGGTTGGCTGGGCCACGACTGGACCATCTGGTTGTCCTCAGGTCGGTTCTGAAGTTCCGGACAGAGCCCAGAACCTCAGCGCACTCTAAAAACAGGGAATATTTCTGTGATCCATTATTCATGTGACTAAGGCCGAGCTCGCAGGCGCTAGGCAGGGGAGTGATCTGTAAAGCTGTGCTGGGTTTAGCTACACGGCTGGAGGCGGGTGATGACAAAACAGGGTGAGATTTTTGTTCTTGGAAACGTTCCCCAGAATGGCAGAATAACAGTGCTTTTACCTTTGCAGCATTCTGACTAACTGATTTCCTGCCAGATATCCAGGAAGGATTGTTTCTTGAAGCGTTTCTCGGGTGACCCATGAGTTTTTGTGGGTCTCTTGCTGCTAGCGAGCTACAGAAAGTCAGATGATTCACATGAGCATCTCACTAATCTTTTTTAAAATTTTCTGAGTTAGTAACTTGTTGCAATGAGATATATTTGGAACATTTTAAATATTTGACACAAACATTTCATGTCTTATTTTTCATTAATTTATACATTTTAAAGGACATAACTGTTGGCAAATGGAGTCTGCTTAAACACACATCTGGCTATGATAGTACTTCCAGTTGTGATCATTTCAATAAATGATGCGTGAAAATGCATGCACTAAAGCTGACATCCATCATCTGTGAACAGACAAACAACTGGTCTCAGCAGTTTGAATATAAGGCTGAAGACACCTTGAAGCAGCTCAGAGTCACCAGCATTATGCCAGTCCAAATGTCTATTACTGTCATTTCAAACCTAATAGAGCGTATAAACTACAAAGCAATTACAGAGCACCTCCCTATAACATGAATGTACATTAATCATGGATGGATAAATAATAATAAGCAGCTGGTGCTGAGATATTAAGACTTTTACACCTTAAGCTGGATCATGCTCCAAAAACGCTGATACCTACATTTCCCATAATGCAACTAATACCATCTTTTCACTCCCTGCCTGGTAAATGCGGATGTCTTTCAAATGCATCACCTGCAGTTACTATGACATCATCAGAGGGTATTTCTCAGATGTGACAAAGCTCCACCACAGTCACAGAAGAGTCACTGGTTCACCAACAGGATTGTCAGGTGGGGGGGGTCATTTTTTTTTTCAGGTCAAAAAGAAAACCCAGTACAGCGCAGGCAGGCATAATCTTACAATGCTCACAATACCCTCGCAGATTATGTGCAGTCTGTAAATGAAAATAATTCAAATTCATTACACCAGTTAATTCCATAACACACAACATCTTTTATAGTATTTTTTAGCAACTTTTGTTGCCATTCTACAGCAAAACCACCAGAAAGTCAGACACACAACAGCAGACCATCATGACCGCTCAGAACAGACCCCCACAATGTTGACCCAGCACCAAAGACACTAAAATACAGGCTGCATTATTATCTCCAACTCCTAATTCTTTTCATTTCAAGTTTTAAGTTTCAACTTTTTTTCAAATATCTCCTTTCCTCTTGCTCATGTTGACTGTGAATGAAATGTAAACTGTGTTCATTAAGGCAGTTGTCATCCACTGTTGGGGAATTGGAAATTTTGGGGTCTAAACCAAGTACTGTTTAGACCTGCTTAATATAAAAAGTGCAATGAGATGACTTGTTATGAATTGGCGCTATATAAATAAAACTGAATACATCTGAAATAACATATCTGGATTTTAACATTTACCTAGCCAGGTAAAACTTCTGACTTTCATGGTGAAAACAAATGTCATGCTTATTATAGAAAGACTCACGAATGACTTAAAATGAAATAATAAACTCCAAATTTATGTCAAAATGTGTAGCCTATCTACAATAACTAATCCTCAATGTCACTGCTCATGCCTAAGCACCGGTGTTAGCTGACAATTACATAAAATATGAAATGATATAGCCTAGTGGTAATAAAATGACAGGGTGGGCTCTAAGCTAGCTAACATCAGGTAGCTCATTTAAAGTAAAATAAATGCTAATTATGAAACTCTGAAGAAAGGAAAGTTAAGTGTATTAAAGAAGCTAGATAGCTAACTACTGATATTAACTTACAGTGTTTCCACCTGGGAGTGGTGGACTGGACTGGAGCAGCTGCGGTTCAACTAATTTTAATTTTAAGGGATGAGTGTGGGAAATATATTATAATATTTACAGTGGCAGGTAAGAAAGACCGCCTGATCTGTTGTTTTTGCCTCTTTTGGGGGGCTCCAAGCCTTAATGGGGGGGTTAACCCCCCCCCTCTAATTCTAACCATGAAGATTCTGCTGTGCATGTAGTTTGCATACTGGCTTCACTGATGATTTACTCATCAGATTTACTATGTATGTAAGTGTTTGCTATTCAAAGAAAGAAAGAATAAATAATAAATATGGAAACTTCCCAAAGAAGAACAGCGGAGGGGAGAGTGTAAAAGCTGTGTCTGATGATGCTTTCTCTGCCTCTTCATTGTAGTGCTTCACCGGTTTTATCACAGTGGAAGGTCAATGCTTGGGGTCACATCCGTTAACACGGTGATCAATGTTAATCACAGACTGAATGATCAATACAGATGACCGCGAGCAGTATTAGTCAGAGCCTTTGGGCTGTACAGGCAACAACTGAACAACATGGCTTTGAGAGTTTAGTTACTAATCAAATCATTGAGGACAAAGGTTGGTGATGTGTGGCAATTGCACTTTGGCATTAACCTTATAGGAGATTCAATATGATCTAGTGGCTTTTATAATACAGTGAGAGAAAGAGCTAGAAAGGTATATGGGAGAGCAAAACCACATAAATAGTGTGTGAGGTGAAAGAGAAGGTGCATCTAAAAACAACTGGAAGTTAGTTATTGTAGTTTGGCACACTGAATGCCGTCAGCAGTTACAGCAGTGGCTGTGACACACAGCTTATTGAGGCAACTGAGGAACTTTAAAACCCTTTGAGTTATTGCTGCATTTTGCATCATAACTCAAATCTGAACGTGCGCAAATATTTTTAGATTGAGTGGGACATACACATACCAAGGATGTCATTATCTTCTATGTCCACTGTGAATAAATGTACATAAAATTACAGGAAGTCCTTGCCTGGCATCATCAGGTTTCGACATTTTCATCATTATCAGTTAGTAATACTGTGGGTATATCCATGGGAACATTGCAAACAGGGACTGCTAATTGCTAATTCAGCTTGATTTTAATGGTACCAGTATGGAGCCAAAATGTAATGAAATATCGACTGAAATGGGCTCAAGTTGCATCCCACTAGTTGACTGAGCCAAAGCATAAGAGTGACAAAATCCATTCATTTTAAGTTTCTTTAGTTGCACTATCAAGATATTTTTGACATTACTAAGCGGGGTATCGGATTTTGAAAAGCCCTCCTCTAAACTTTGACAGCACTGCTCTATCTAATCAACATCAATCCTCCTCGAGTGAGGACCATAGTTCAGCTGCAGACAGTTTTTCTCTCCTCCAGAATTGCGAGACCCACATTGGGAATTTCTAAAGAAACCCTGCCTCGCTTTAAAATGCTGTGACGTCGCCACTGACCCAATTCTTGCAACAAACCCGCGAGCAGCCTTATATGCCGCTGTATCTGCATACATAACAGGAGGGGTGGGAAAAAGAGTGGAAAGAAACTCGCTCCCCCTTTCTCTGCTCGCCTTCAAAGATCAGATTCAGTGATGGATGACTATGAGTTTTTTTGACTGCTATAAATTAGAGCTAAATAACCTAAGTCCTCCTCTTCTTTTTTTGTGTGACTCACCCAGTTGTGTGCAGTCATGGTGGGGGTAAAATCAGCTGATGAATACGCTGTCAGTAAAAGACATCCACTCATCACCGAACCAAAGGCCCGCAGACAAATTTAAGGGAAGCTGCTGGCATACAGTCGGGAGACGAGACAGTGTGTGTCCATATGCATTTAAAGCAGTGTTTTATTGCTCTGCGAGTCTTTGCCCACATGATTGCCCAACAGTTCCGTTTTGGTCGCATCTACACTCACTTTGATTTACAAGTACAAGAAAAGTCATGCTTTGAGAGAGCGTTCCTCGCGCGCTTGTGCGTGTTTGTAAGTTCCTATTTGAGAAATAAAGAAAGCGACAGCAACCAGGAGAGTCAAAGCAAAGAATGGGATTCTGTTTGACGTACTGAAATCCAGCCTCATCCTCAGCTGTCTGTTTCAGTGATACGCACAGAGAGGAAAGATAAGTAGAGCGTAAATGTGCCTTTAACACATCATATATTCTGGGCTACATCGCCACGCATTTCATCCCTCTCTATCTCTTCCATCTTGACACACACCATACACCAGGCCTGGGAGGTGCACAACATGAGGATCTCAGACATATTGAGAAAATTAAATGTAGTTAAAGATGAAATGTTGCAGTAAAGATGCTATCAGACTTGTGAACTCAGGAGTCACCTTAGAAACCATGAGAAGCCTGTTCCTGGTTAGACATATATTATAAATGATTATAAATCAATTGAGTGTTTTATGGGATGCCTCTCATGTAAAGATGTTATGAGGTAATTTTACATAAATTCATCCTTAAAATTGTCCATTTTACTGCCAAAATCCTTGAAACTTCAGAAGGTATATATATATCAACAGCTCTTAAAGACATATCAAGACAAAGGTTTTGAGCAAAGACATATGTCTTTGTTGTATTTTGACTTTCTATTGTCTTGTCAGTGTGAGGTTGTTTAACTTAACATCTCTACACGTTTTCATCAGATGCTGGTATGTGGATTCTGTGAGCTCTGGACAAAGCCAAGCTAGCTGTTTCCCCCTGTTTCCAGTCTTTGTGCTAAGCCAAGCGAACTGGCTGCTGGCTGTAGCATGTTTACTGTACATGAGTGGAATGAGTTTTCTCATCTAATTCCCAGCAGGAAAGCAAATAACTGTACTTTCCAAAATGTCTATCCCTTTAATAACCATCCCATTAACTTGAACCACCATTTTCAAAGACATCACATTTGTTAATGGGAAAGGCTCTGGACAAAAGACTGAATGAACACTGGAAACAGACAAGATCAGCTGTCTGTGAGCACCAGACCAAAACATTGACAGGAAAAAGCTGTTTTACACTCCTGAAGCTGTTGGAATGAACCTTCATGTCATCAAAACTGACGGTACATATTGGATTTTTAATAAAAGACCAATGTTGGTCTGATTTATCGATGTGATATATCAACCAAACTCTCATATGGGAAGTGTAATAACTCTTTGAGTATTTCATAAAAAAAACATTCTGTGAGACATATACCACTCTCATCGCTTACCTGGCTCCGATCTTTTTGGCTGCCATGGTGACATAGCGGTATCTGACAGCCTGAGCCAAGACTGAGGTGAAACGATGACTGCCTGAACAGGTCGACGGTGTGTCTTGCCGTGGCCGTGACAAACATCTCCCCCCATGTGTTGTACCTTTTCTGGCACTTTCTGCAGAACTCCTCTTGCCCAGATCTGTATCTTATTACAAGCAGCCCATACGTTTGTGGAGCATTAGGGAGTCAGCATGTCATACGGTGGCTCAGAACCAAGATCCTAACTTAGAAATGTGGGTTACATATGGGCCTAAGTGGGTGTGAAAGAGAATGTTAATCAGTTGAATGCATTCTATGCCTGCAGAGGTGGAGCTGCATGTGCATGTGCATACATGAATGTGTCTGTGTATGCGCTTGCCTCCATCTGTTGCTGCGCTCAGCAGGGGGGCATGTCAGGACGTCCTACCCCAACAGCTGGAGGAGACCAACTGTGCGGCAGACACAGGGGTGGGTCGCAGCCCATCATCACACCCAGTCCACAACCGGACTGAGCCATTTTGCAGTAATGTAGTGTGGTGAACCACGACGTCCTCTTCAATCACTCCTGACCAAAGTCGTTCTTTTTAGAGGACACTGTGTGCGAGCTTGCTGGAAGTGCAACTTGAGGAGGCGACACCGGAGAGGGAAAAAGGCCTGGAAAAGCTCCAGGATTACAAAGCAAGCGTCATTGTACAGTCTCTGTGCCTCAGTGCAAGTGTTTGTGTTTCTCATTTGAGTTTGGTTTGCGGCGGGGGCTGAGTCAGATGGGAAATATAGGATACTACCCCCGTGCCTCGACACTTGTCTCGTAAATCTAGCGGTCCCCTGTCATTCTCCTACTCCTTTAGCTATCCCATTGGTGACATTCAGTCTCCTCACCCCTTGTGGGTGTGCTGCCTTGCTCATTATTATGTTTTCCTCTTTGCTTTTGTCTTTGTTTCGCAACTTCTCCCCCACTATCTCCCTCAATCTCCCGCAGTGACGATCTCATCCTCGACACCCTCGTCTCTCCCATCTCTCCGCGGCGTGTAAGAATTGTTACTCTTCCGCTTCCCCGGAGTTTCCCTCTGCCAGGCTGTCCAGGAAAAAAAAAACACTTAAGATGCTTCAGGAAATAATTAACACCCTGGTACACTGTCAGAAACTAGATGGGCGTTGCTGAAGAGAAGAGGAGAAGAGGAATCTCAACCATGCTTTTCAGTTACAGAAACTAGACTCTTACATCTGACACATTTATCACTTTCACACACAGCAGCAGGCCTCTCTATATTCTCCACTTTTATTTAGGCAGTTTTATGGACTGTGTCGTGAATAGAGAGGATGCCGGCTCTGGAAAAAACTCATTATTTTAATCACAAAATAAAAATAAAACTTAAATACTTATGTTAAATCACTTTAGAACAAAAACAAAGGATGAGGAGTTCCCTGGTCAACGAATGGACTTTAGTATTTGGTCTTTAGGTCTGCACATTTATTTCTGTCTGACTGATGATTGGTCTACTCCCTGACCAGAGTCCAAAGAGCTGCAGCCACATGACTGCATAATCACAGAAATATTGTCGAGGGAGCGGAGCTAATAGGGTCTTTCCAAAAAGTAGTTTGTTGCCGAATCTAGGGAGAAAGTTGCTAATTGGCAACACTGATGCTGGTTCATGCCCACTCAAGGGCTTGAATCTTAGACCTGGTTTCCACAAATATGCCCAAAAACAACAGAAAATTTTGTACAATAGCTGCTGTATCATTATAGTTTACGTTTTCTTCATTCAAATTTAAAGTTCATGTTCCACTTTCTGTGTGCACATGCAAGCACGAGCGTGTTAGTGTGCAAACGCTGGCATTTCTGCGCGTGTTCTTGCATTTTCAAGCACAGTGTATTTATTAGTTACTTTGCATGTGTGAGTGTGTGTGTGTGTGTGTGTGTGTGTGTGTGTGTGTGTGTGCGTGTGCATATTACTGTGTGAGTGTGTGAGGAACAACTTCTGATAATTACAGAGAGAGAGCACGTGGCTTTGTGCAGCTCTACTTTGGCCATTCAGTCCAACGCAACCGTGACGGGCAGTTGAGCCATTCAGCAAGCGCTCAGAAGGCCTGTATTCATGCATGGCCCTTAGAATTACACGCACACACACACACACACACACACACACATACATAACACAACATATTCCATATGCAAACACAAATACACGTAGATATACAGATGCAATCTCAAAATATGGTATGCATGGACTCAATTTCACCCTAATTCACCCAACGTACAAACACACAGAAACTCGCCCTGCTGGTTTCTCTTGTATACACATTCACTTCGATATAAACACACATGAAACAGGAGACGCTGGTGATTCAATCAACAAAAAGAAACACACACACACATTTCCAGAGGCCCTCAAAGGCAGCCCTTACTTGTTTTGTCTGCAGTGTAGCTAAGTAGAATTTGTGCTAAAATAACTTCAAAGGCTCTGAAGGAGGGGCCACTCCGAGGAGTATGGGTAATTAGGACTGTGGAGGAGAGAGAAAAGAGAGAGGGAGAAGATGAGTGAAAGGGGGGAAAGGGAGAAGGATCCTCTCAGCCACAATGGATGAATAGGAGGAGAGATGGTTTAGAGAGAAACGACAAGGGGTGGAAACTGGGAGCACTTCAAGATAACACTTGAGCAACCACACACACGAATAAACACACACACACATATACACAGATTGGGTGGTGTGATAGCACGCCACGAGACAGGAAATTTTGACTGTGGAATTTGCTCCCAGTTGTAAACATGACGCCGGATATATAGACGCAACCACACACACGAAGCAAGTCGTACAATCAAGTGGAAGCAGACAAACACTGGTGTAGTCCAAAAGCAGACATTTCTCTCTCTCTCTCTCTCTCTCTCTCTGTCTCACTCACACACACACACAAAGTGCTCCTAATGGCAACAGTGCAAACAGCAGTGTATTTTCAGCCAGCCGTGCAGCCAGTCCACCCAGCCATCACAAGAGCCCTCGCCACCAGCTAATGCACTCCTATTTATAGCCCGTAAACAACACTAAACATGTCAAGATTGTCCCTTATCGCCACCTGTGCAAATGAAGCCCGAATACTAAATGCTATTGTGCTAACAAAATGAAGTTCCCCCCGTTTAAAACGAGAGCTACATTCATATGAAACTAACATAACTTGGAGCGAGCTGTTTCTGCCTTTAAAAAGTGTTTACCTAAAAAAGCAGCCGACAGAGAAAATGCTGAATTGAAGCTTGGAAAAGAAAGCTTATGGAGAAAAGGGAATCAGTCGGTGTGTGT
>JAPMOB010245832.1:0-17968 GCA_029875015.1 Lepomis gibbosus
AAAAATCTAAAACGGCAAATTGTCAAATTCATTTGACTGAACAAATGTTGAAATAATACTTTCAGCGAAAATAACTAAGAGCCTTACCCTGTTGCTATAGTAAGACTAAATATTGAAATGATTCCAGTATAAAGTACCTTTTAGGACAGCTATATTTGGTAAGCATGTAAACAGATGAATTAAGGTGACATTAAATCTGCATGGTTAGGGCTCAGGAGGATATTAATACATTCTGCACCCTAACATTGTTGTCAGATTCAGATTCCACATGCAGTTATCAGAGGGGTATAACTCTGTGTGGGGTTTGGTGCAGACAAGCATGAAGACGTGCTTTATTTATTGTCAGGGGTAATGTGATGATACTTGATGCTATAACAGTCTTTTTACGCAGGATTCTGAATCAGAAACATGCTATAAATAAATATGCTAAAATCCATTCCGATGGGTTTTTGTGGGAGAAAATAAAAACATCTGCTTCAAATGTTTCTTTTTGTCTTCCTAGAAAAAAGTTCTTGAAGGTGAGAGGTAAAAGCAAACCATTGTTGGCCTTTCCAGGTCACAAGACTGCTTGAAAAGTAAGGGTCTGCTTATCTGAGCTCTTGAGTTTCTATGTAGCAGATCACAACCTTTTGTTTATCATTCTGTGTCATGCTGGTAACAGTGTTGCTTTCTGATTCAGGTCTAGTGCTGAGTAATGCGACTATATAGCATGGATTATTGTAAAGGAATGAATGTAAAACTTCTCAGTGTGTAAGGTGTCTGCTGGGGAGAATACGGCCAGTTGAAGACAGAGGTGGGACCATTTTTTCACAGTTCTGTCACAAGTAACAACCCAAACCGTAGTCACTTCCATAAAAGGATCATGAAGGAAAGCAAAAACCTGCTCTTCTGCAGCTTTGCTTTGACAAACTAAAATAGGATCGAGCTAGGACGAGTGTTCATCCTCACAAACAAGCATCAGTATAACAGATGAAATATAGCTTTTCTTCTCTCTAAAGGGTGCTGAAAAATACACAAATAACACTCATGCAGAATATAGTTAACAAAACACTGTCATGTAAAATGTTTTGCAGTATTTTTGAATATTTGTGTGTGTTTATTCAAGTACTATACTTCAGTACAATTTACATGTACTTGTGCTTCAGTATTTCTATTTTACGAGACTTTATATTTCTTATTTCTACTCCACTACATTTCAGACAGAAATATTGTACTTTTTACTTCACTACATATATTTTACATTAGCATTATTTTACTATAGCAGGCTAGTTACTTAACCAGATTAAGATTTTACGGATAAACATGTGATGATCTTATGAAATATGATGCATTGTGACAGACTATCTAAACTGTAGTAATTAAAATCAGCTAGTAGCTAAAACATTAAAATGCATCTTACACATTATTGCATCAGTATAATCTATCTATTAATCTGATATAATCATGTAACACTCTCACAAGGCATTTTTTGCATAACAATTACTTGTAAATTTACTCACTTTATGGAAGTATGAAAGGAGTATTTATACATTGTGCATTGTGGTATTGCTACTTTTACTCAAGTAAAAGATGTGAAAACGCCTTCACATATATGGAGTCAACATATTTTGAAGCACTCACACCAGGCTACTCTCATTGGTAAATACTCGGTCATTAGCCAAAAAAAAAAAGGTCTGCCACTGCTACGCGCCATCGCTTAACAAGGTCACCACATTTCAAAGTCAATATGTACAAATGACAATGTAATTTTTGATAACATGTTCCCCTTCTTATAAAAACCTCAAAATATCAATCAAATCACTAATATCAAGACGAGAAGTTGTTGAGCACTGTAACATGTGGCTTAAACCCAGAAAATAATCAGGGTTACAAACCCACATAAGACAACCCATGCTGACCTATTCACACTAAAGGAAAACTTATTTCCTGTTTATTGCTACAGAGTGAAAAAAAGTATAAAACTGATCCCCATCTTAAGCAGTGTGCAAGGTGTGTATTTAGCTTTACAGAGGAGTCTGTTAGTCAAACAATGGAAGAGCATTAAAACATGCCAATAGAGCAGTATTAGTCAACAGCCTGAGTCAATACACCCCACTGGGCTGCATGTCTTGCTACAAACACAAGCAATTGCTTTAGAAGGCACCGGCACAAGATAGAAACATCAATTACTGTAAATTACACCAAAACAGTGTGTAACACTTCAATTTGTTAAATCTCCTGAGCTGCCTGAGCTGTTTTGGATGAAAGCAGAACAGAGCACTGGAGTTAGATAACATTCAATAGCTTAAGTTAGCCTACATTATCTATTCTTGGTTGTGTTTATGCATAGAATGAGGAAGTTATATATATTTTGATTCCTGGGATTTAATCCAAAAGCATTATTAAAACACAGAGAAACAAGTTAAAATATTTTTGTGTGCAGCTTACTTTTTAAATGTAGAATTCAAAATAAGAGCACTCTGCGGCAGCCCCATGACTTTTAAAATTGTCATCAGCTCCACTGTGTGCCCAGGTTTGGGCACTGGTGCTTTCATGGAATACAATTAGTATTTGAGTTTAGTTCATATAGGTAATACAGTTGAGAACACTTGCAAAGGCGGAGTTAAAGGCAATGTATATTTTGATCAAGGATTTTTTTATTAAGTCCTGAGACACAGGTTGATACGTGCTGCAGTGAGACTACATGCAGACAATGGAAACAATGTATAAAATACCATCTTGGTTTGCACACTCACTTTCCTGCACAGAAGAACAACAAATGATAACCATATAAAAGGTATGCAAGTCTGCTCCAAAACAAAAACATCCAATTTCAACTAAACTTTGTAGTGTCTCAATGACTTCCCTTGCTATGGTTGATTATCCAGGAGGGGTGTTGGTTGCTGGGGACAGATGAAGATTTGGCTGTTTCAGGGAACATTTTGGGAGGGGGCGGGGGGGCTGGAGTAAATGAAAGACAAATGCGAGTAGTGCCCACTCAGCTATTTTCCCAGTCAAGATCAAAGGCACGCCGGACTGGCCGCTCCACGGGAAACTTGAAATGGGTCCTGCCTTTGTTTGCTGTTGCTAGGAGACCTACAGAAGGCTGAAAGTGTTTGCAGTGGGGTACAACATCAAAACCATTTCCAATATAAATTTTTAAGACAGCCATGTATTTGTGTCCCGGGCTTTCAATTTAGACAACACTAACAAATAATGACTCATCCCTGTGTTAGTCATGGAATCATTTTCTTGGTGTGTGTTTAAAAAAAGAGAAGTCGTTACAGACATTTGTACAAGCGCAGAAAGGGCATTTGTCGTGTAAATCTTATGCATAGTATCTGTGCTTTAATAGTATGTAAACATTGGACAAGTTTATGCACAAACTAAATTCACCAAACAACCATAAAAGCAAGATTAATACACTTTTTGGCTCATTGCAGTAACACACAACATGTGAAACTGCACACACAACTTAAATATAGTTTGATATATTAATAAGCTTAGGCCTGGCTTCCCAATGAAGCTCATTTTGATGCTGTTATCTATTAATGGGCCCCATGATAGTAAGGGTGGCTAGACATGTGTCACAGAGAGCTCATTACATATCATTAGTTCAACACTCTAATAATGTCTACACCTGCTGAGCAGGAGATAATGACTTGGCCCTTGATATTTGCAGGACTATTGTCTACCAGGCAAAGCACCAACAGGAGGATAGGTCCCACAGGCTGGAGAGCTGCATGAAAACTGATAAAGCTATAGCCTACAATAAGTAAACACACACACTTTTTATTAGTCGCAAGCTACAGTGAATGCTGCACAGCAAAGAAGAAAGCTTCATGCGTTTGGTTTTTAACAGAATACGGGAATGGTTTTAACTCATTAAACTAAATGGTTTTAACTCAACAAAAATTCATGATGAGCCTCTTGTGAACCAACATACTATCTGTAAATACAATGTTGTTAGACAATTCTGAGAAAAAAGCAAGTAAGATGCAATTACCTATTTACCATTTCTGATGATAGCTTACATCTTAATAAAAGACTTGTGCAATTCCTGTTTACTCAGTCGCTGGAGTGGCTCTGGCTAATTCAGTGTTACATAACCTTGTCTGAATAACTTGGACAATAACATCTATTTTTCCCCTTAATTTAAGTCTAAAATTCACTTTTTATTAGCGCATGAGCTTAATCCTGTACATAACTCAGTCAAATACACACGTGACGGAAAGCAGTGTAAGTTATAGGTAGTTTTATAAATCCATACATAGTATATGCAATCTGTCTTGTGGCTAATGGGACACATAAAAAACGCAATCGCCACAAAAGTGACCTTCTTGTCTGGAACGATAAAGATTAGAATCGTGCTGTGCCTGCCTTGTGTTTTCACTACTTGAGCCAACTGGCACCGCACTGGCGTCCACTCTCCGGGTCCCAGTCTGCCATGATGACAATGGCAACCAGCTACCGCATGGCATGTAAAAATGACAAAGCAAGCCAAGGAATATTTGGAAGATATGAAGATAATACAACACAACTGATCAATCGCTCTGTTAGGAAAACGTATTCCTGGGCATTGCTGTTGCTAATTGCATTTCTAGGACATCAGCCTCTTCATCCATGTTTAGAATATGCTGTGCTCACAATGGCTTTAATAGAGGCAATTTTTTAGCAGGAAAGAAAAATACTAGATTCCTTTAAGATTCTAAATTCGTATCCTCTAAAGGGCTGAATTTCTTTTAACCAAAAAGAACTAAAAATGGCCTACATTCAAGTGTGCGACAAGCTTATCTACTGTGTCCTGCCTTAACCTGCTCTAGTCAGTAATAGTGTGTGTTAGTGAAGCTTCAGCAGAAAACAAGCAGTTTCCAGTAGACAGACAGACAGAGTGACCAGACGAAACAGATTCAAAATCCCAACATTTGTTTCACCACTTAAAAAAAAAAAAGAAGCCAAGGCTAATCCAGCCATTACTGTCTTTAGCTAAGGAAGACAGAGTTGTCTTCTCCTGTCACTGCAACTACAGATCTACTCCTGCGTGACATCACAGTGGCACACACTGCTGCCAAATCCCGCATCAGCAACCTAAATACACTTTAATTGGTGTGTGAAAGGCTGTTGCATTAACTGAACATCATGTCGATTTATGACAAGTCTGTACTGTACTCAAATTCTTTTTTGACTGAGGATGACTTTGTTCACTTGGCTGCCACCTGCCTCTCAGTAATACAAATACTTCACTATAGTTTTCAACACAGACTCATATTGGGTCTAATTTGTTTGCCAAATCTCTGGCTACATTCATGACTTCACTGCCAACATGCTGCTATTCTGGATGGTTGAAAAACTGTTTGACTTAAAACATTCTTTTGGATACTATTTTACAACATAATATCAATCTGAAACCTGTTGTTCTTTGGTTGTCCTTCTTGGCAAAAGTGCAGTATCGCAATTAATAAATCATCTATGAGAGAATTTATGAATAATGTAGACTTATTCAGCCATCAGAAGTTTGCATACATAATCAACATGAAAACACATTAGGAAAGCTTTGAATAGAGATATGAAAAAGTATTAATAGAAAAAAAAACATGTCTCGTAACTTCTGATATGATGATGGTTAAATCTTAATTTATGCTTCATTTAGATTTGATTGATAATTGATGCTAATATTTCCATTCCAATAATCATCTTTACACTGTTAAGATGGTGTTTCAAATGATAGTCTGTTTAATTGAGATAAAGAGGTGATTATTTGAAAATTTCAACAAGAGCTTTTGTTTATTCACGTGACAAACTGTGTACTAAAATGTGCAGCTAGTTTACGAGGAGGACTCTATCCTGGGCTTTTTTTGCCCCTTCAAAGCCTCGACAGTTCTGAATGATAAGTTAGCACAGTATCCAGGACGCTTCCCTGAACAGTTCACCTCTGTTTTGGGGATGACTGCTGCCTGAACTCTGTACCCCCACTGAGACAATAAAACGGCTGGATGACTATAGGACTAGCAGAAAGGCTGACAGTTTATAACTCAAGAGAGGCGATGCTGTACAGCCTGTGTGAAGATAAAGATTTAGTAACGGTAAGAGATTGGAATTCTCTCAGTCTGAGGTCAGACGGCCAAAATTACCTTTCTCAATTCCCCAAGGACATATGGAGAGCCTGTACACAAGTTGGAGCACATCCCATCACCTCTAAACAAAGTAGATGTCGCAGTTAATCAGGCACCTCATCATTCTAGCCAATAATTGCTTTCTTGGTTTATAAATGAGATGTACTATCTTTAGCAAGAAGAACATTATAGTCCTGTGGATTCACACTTTGTTGCACCCTTTCACCACCTAATAGAAGTAGTGGGACATGTAGTGAAACTATAGTTGATCTAATTTATCATAAATGACTGGCTAAGCCTTCACAAAGAATAGCTTAATTTGCTCTACATAGAATTAATTTCGACGTATATCATCTGATTGACTTTCAGAGTAAGCATGCAAATGTCAACAGGTCTTTTATTTTTATTTTCTTCTATGATTATCTTTTAACCTAGTCTTAATTTAAAAAGTGTCATTACACTAGATACAAAAGAAAATAAAAAAATGTCCTTTACACCTTCAACTATGTTGAGCCACTTAATGTATAAAAACATTAAAAGTTTTATCTGAATTTGTAAGAAGTATGTAAGTAATACAAGTTAATTAGTAGTTTTTTAAAAGATAGTTTTAAAGAAGCAATAGTGATAAAGAGGTCGACTAGTTCAGATTTTAACTAGAGAATATAAATAAAGCAGAAACATCCCTGTCTAGATCTTTAACAGTAAATAGCTGCTAAGACACTGTAACATATAAAAGACAAAAAGAGCATAAAAGCCTAAAAAATAAGTCACCTATTAAGAGTACCCTGAAATGGAAAATGATAAAATATTTGTATACTTTAGGTTAAATACATCCACACTTTTTTAAATTAACATAACAATGTACACTGAAAATACTTAACTCTTAATTTTGTTAAAAAGCAAGCAAAACTTTAAACATTAGAGCAGTATTATCTTAAGAGTGACTGGTACATTATGATCCAGGAGTAGTTGAAAAGTCTTGATCTTTTCACACTCTAAGAAAGAACTGTTATTGGGGAGGATTTGCTGTGAGATTCTCTTTTCATTCTAAAGGTATTAAAAAGCGTAAAGACTGGAAGACAGAGGAGTGAGGCTGACGTCACAGTCCAAGAGTCACCCGCCGTGTGTTTGGCGTCTCCAAGTAAAGACTTATCTACAAAGAAGTTTGGACGGACAATGTGGGTGGACAGGGCGTGAAACTACTATCATCATCAGTTCTGAATGAAAAAAAGAAAACATATCTTCCACAAAAAAGAAGGCTCATTCCAATTCAGCTGCGTTGTTAGGACAACGAGAACCATCCCTCAGATGATTAGTTCCACTTCAAAAGAATTTACTTTCCACAGTGGAAACGTCCCCCTTTTGTGTCCTTACACAGGGTTTTCTCAGCCCAAAAGAAGAATCGTATGTTTAGTCAGCCTGTTTATTATTCCTTCTGTTCACACTACAATTGTATTAAATAAATAGAGTACTACTAACAAAGGCCTATTAGCTCATAAACATGTCCTGGTACACACAAAAAAGGCTAAATCACAGTGCCTGCGTAAAAATTAAGATACTCTAAATGCTGGTAAAGGAATACACTACATTGCTCGAGACATGATGCCAACTTAGAAAGTCTTTTCACTGACATCATGAAACATGCATGTTATGTTGCACATATTTTTTTGTAACTGGGGACTTGTTAAGGGGCTCCATCTCAAGAGTGAAAACAGCACCAGTCACTGTCGATGCTGTGAAGCAGCAGTGCGCTCTATCTACATTTGCTGGCGCACATAAAGAATGAATGGACTTTGCTTGTTCACTTCTAAGTGACAACCAGCATGTCCAGTCCCATTGATAGACAGGCTGGTTGTAACAGCTGAAAGTTGCAATCTTTAAATTGAAAAAAATCTAATAAACATACTATACTTCAAATGCACTTGTCAAATTATACATAGTTTACACCTAATACTTTATGTTATTACAAAATTCAGTAAAGTTAACAAAAAAACAGCCTGCAAAATAATTGTTGGTAAATAATTAACGCTAATGTTTGGTGCAAATTACATTAAACTTAATGTGATTATTGATGTATGGTTAAAGCAGCAGATCAAAGAGAGTTTCAGCACTTAACTAACTTAACCTGGCATTCCTTGAGACACAATTCTGAATGCAAAAGAGGCCCAGTTGAAGTTCTGCTGGTTGTTCAGATAAACAGACATCTTGCCTGACTCAAAATCCCAAAAGGGGTGGAGAAAAACATGATGAATACATCTAAACGCAGATGAGTGGAATCAGGATGATACGTTGTACACAGCCTGCAACTGGCAACTGTGACATCTTGGTTAGTTTTTTTCAGTTTTTTTTTTTTTTTAGTGTGAGGTTTATTTTTGAATATTATTGGTGAATCCTCAAATCACCCTAGAATACAAATATTTATGCAGGCCTTTAGGCAACATGCACACATTCTAGCAACAATAAGTAAAGCTTTACTTTTTGAACAAATAATCTGCATATATAAGGAAACTTAATGTAAAATTATTCTTTTATTTAAATATTTATTGTTGGAATTGATCTCTTAATGAAACTTTAAACTCACGTCTTACTTTTACCTATCCATGTCTTGTTTATATAAAATTCTACAACTACAACTACGACTAAATTCCTCATTGATTAAAATAAGTGTCATACCACTTTAATCATTTTAGTGGTCCACAACTTGAAGTCTTTGATGACTGTATATTCCAGTATGAATACTGACTTGGACCGTGCCGCGTGTGGCTCAGAAGCATCTATCTTTCCCTTCATGATCATTGATGAGCCTCCTCGTGACCTACAGTATATTAATATGCTCAGCAGAAAGAAGCCTCTTGGCGCAGAACACACCAGCAACAGCCCTTTAATGTTGGCAACTGTCAGAGCTTTGATTTCTGATTGATGAGTAAGGTCGGCGCAATAACAGAATGACACTACTGGTCATCTCGCCCCCTTTCCACAACAGGAAACAACCTCAAACTCCAACCGCTACCACATCACCCGTTCAAAATTGTGTGTCTATAAAATAAGTGGCAACTAACGCTCAGAATATTCAGTATAGATGCAACATATATTGACTGAGCAGGATGGAGGCCAACAAGTGGGAAGGTCTTCTTTTTCCTATCCACTAGCCAGGATGAAAGAGGTAGGCGGTTTATCTACAGTCTCATCAACATTACGTAAGTCCTCCTGAGATCTCCTGAGACTGGAGAACTTTTCTCTAAACCTGTACGTTTTCAAAATAATAATATAAAATGAGAAAGTATATACACACTCGGGTGTTATTACAAACTGCTCTAACTAATGCATTCTAATACAATAGCCTTGAACTAAACGCTACCCTATCAAGGTTATTTGGAGGTTGTAGTTTGTGGTGCTGTTAAGTATTATACGAAGATGTGTGTCTAATATTTTGTTTATCACATTTATATAAATAATCAAAAATTAGAAACATCTCTCAATGAAATGCAACACAATTAAACAGCACCACATACAACCTCCAACATGATCAGAAAGTTGCACAGGTAACACTTAAAGCCCACTATTTAGAATGCATAACCAGTATATAAACATTTTAAAAAAGGTTAATACACTGTAGTTGAAAGAATTCGTGAGCTATGTGCATCTGTAAGTGGAGGCTGTTGTATAAACAGAAAATATAATAAATATATAGTACAGTTATCATAATATGAAATATTTCTTCATAGAAAAAGTTATAATTGTTGGCAAATACTGTACATCAATTAACTAAGACTGTTATAATCGATTCATTAAATGTTTATATACTGCTTATAAATGCTAAATAGCTTTACCTAATAAACTGGCAGCTGAGTGGAATGTGCATATCTCTTTAAAATCTAAAAAAGCGAGCCTACATGTAAGTGCCACTTTGTGATGGATGCAGTGTTGTTTGATCCTTTGGCTTATAAAGCATTGTTTTACACCACAATAAGTAGGAATACCTTCAGTGATCACTTTATTAAACACGCCTGTACAATCTAATGCAATCCAATACAACTCTACTGCCACAAAGTCTACTTTTATGAGGCCCTGTCATAGAGGAGTCAAATAAATTTTATGTTTTAGAATCAAGGTCATAGTTAGGGGTGGTGTTCTAACAGGCAGCATTATATTCAAAGGTGTTTCTAATACACAACAACACCTTTAACTATGACTTTAATTATACACATATAATTGAATTTACAAATATCTGAGAGTGTCAACAAAAACTGAGCATGATACACTTTGTATAGTTGAAATTGATGATAACGTTGTTGTAATGAATTGCAAGAGATTGTAAAGGTGTACCTAATAAAGTGGCCAATGAGAATAAATAAATTATTTTAATCCAAAAATGCTCATATTGAAGAAAGAAACCAAGTATGGCAAAAACGCATTATTTTTTCTTACGTTTTTCTAAATGAGGACGAGCTGACTTGAAAAGAACTTAACTCAACTGCAACTAATTGCTCCTTTCATCTATCCAATTAAAAGCAGAATTTTAATCCAAGTAGTTTATTTCTTGTTTTGATAGCTCATCACGTGCCACAGCCTTTTAATCAGCACAAAAATGTAAGTATTGCATATTAATTCAGCACTAAGGGATGAGCAGTTATTTACACTACAGATTTTTTCGTTCACTCTCTCCCTGCGCAGGACTCCTCTAGGGCAGATTCCACAATGACTGGGCCTAATTGACAACCACACTAAAGGATGTGTTGGCAAAGCTAGCTGCTAACTGCTAACATTTTCAATCCAAACCCACTCAGGTGTGTATGTGTGAGAGGGTGTGAGGAGGTTGTTAAAATGGTGCTAAGGATCAATGGGATGTTGTTGTTAGTGAGAGACCTTTCAAGGGAAACATCAGTAAGGTGGCATCACAAGTTGTCATGTGTGATGTTTGTGAAATGTATCTGGAATGCCTCTACCTTCAGCTGCCTGTATAAACAGTCAGCGACAGCTCCGCTCCTCTGCATTTTCTGTGATGAAACAGGTTGGTTTCATGAGGTAATCTCACCCTTATCCAAATGAGATGGTAATGCTTTCACTCAGGGAATTCAGCAGCACACAGCAGCACCTAGAAGGAGGCTGTGCTACTCAAATGGTACTAATAATAGAGCCTCCGTTCTCTTAACTTGGAATCTATATTATACGCTTCAGAGATGTGATGAACTATATGGGTCAGTGGGATTTCTGTAAGGAAAAAAATAGAAAGGAGCAACCAAAAGAAAATATGCTCTGCTGACAACAGATCTAAAGAATGCAGAAGCTAATAAGAAAATTATTTGGGCAGAGTAACAGCTCAGAACTTTAATTAACAGAGCTGGTTTTAACTGATTGAAAGGGAATACATGTCCACACTCATGTGCATGCGAGCCTAATTATTTTCCACCCCTTGATTGTCTAAATAGGCTTTATAAATAAAAGCACAAGTGACTTGAAATGTTCAAAGGAAATTACATTAGAAATGGAAATGATCAAAGAGCAGTCTTTCATAACTTCTGTGATCTGTGAGCTGGAATACACGGGGACTTTAGTCCTCCACGCTGCTGCGGCCTAGGTTTCATATCAACTTTTGAGGACACACACACACACACACACACACACAGACACACACTCCACCCCAAACATCTGGCTTTCTCAGGGGACAATAAAAGACATTTATTAGCCTCCATCATTGCTCAAGCTGCCCACAAATTAAACTGAAGCAATAGAAAAAAAGAGCATCAATTAATATTAATACCTGATACGATATGATAAGATATGATCTATAGGCATCCTGGGTGACAGAAGGACATTGAACAATAGCACAGCCTGTTTTCTCATGGAGAGGAAAAATAAAATGTGTTTAGATTATGATGTCACAGTGACTTTTCGTTGCCTCTGGCATCTTTCTTGTGTGTATTAACAGCCCACAATGGCTCCTGATCTGTTTACTCCATTTTTTTATGTAAGTGACTGGTATCTTCATGTGTTGATAAAAGTAAGTAAATGTACTTACATTCCAGCAGTGTGGTAATAAGCTGGAGAGAGGGAGTGTTTTTTTCTCTCTCTGGCTCCTTGGCATTATCCATGGCTCCTAGGAGGTGATATATTCTGAATTAAGTTAACGTACAGAGAATAGTTAATGATGTGTTTGATGAAGTTGTATTATCAGTCAAATACAGCATATGAGTACATGATTAATTTATAGCTGGACTTGTTATGCTGGTGCTCATAAAAGTTTCAGATACTGTACAATTTCAAGCAAGAAATTCATCCTACATACTCCCTATATTCTCCTGCGTTTTTTTCAGAAATCAGATTTTGTTTGGGTATTGACCTCACATCTGTCAACGCATTGTGTTGTACCGAAGGCATTGCATTTCTAAGGAAATGTTTTGTTGCAGATTAATTTTGCTGCAACACATTCCAGTTACACAGATAGACAAATCTGAAGTAATACTATCGCACAACAACAACAGTACAGATAATGTATCAAATACTGGGTAGAGCTGAGGACAAGGGCTAATTACCTCAGCCATATCTCACTTTAATAATGGCCTTGTACACAAAACACTCTACTGATGCATAGGGGATGGATTTTTGATCCCCTGCTTCTTCCAGGTACCTAAAACACAGGATTATTCCCAAGGGACTAAAATAGGTGCAGTTCTCAGTGCTGTTTTGTTCCTTTTGAAAGTCATCTGTAGTTGTGTGCAAACTTCACAGGTTTAAGTCAGCAGTGATGCGGGCACAGCACTGATCCTGGGACAAAATCTCTGTGTATGTGTATGTGTCTGCACACCTACGCAGACACATACACATACACATGCATTGTACAGACCATTACCATATCATAGTATGTCCAATAAAAGGTTAGGCTGCTTTATTGATCATGAACAAGATGAAGGGGCAGTCCATCACTTTCCCTTTGCCACTATTAAATCCGTTACCTGGGCTCCTCAAAGCCACTCTAGTGGCTAATTACTCTCTCTCATGCTCCTCATGCTCCCTTTAGCCTGTGGCTAATGATAAACTATTTCTATCAATAGTTGAAAAACTTCAGACGGAGATAAATTACACTGGATTATTTTATTGATGACTGTAAATAAATAAAGCAACAATAGGATACCTTGCGTGTCTTCCTGTTGCCTATGTGCCATGACAGTGCTTCTGTCTGTGTCATGCACTTTAGGGTCAACACCACACCAAATCACATTTGTCCCCTACATTAATGTCACAGCCTTAAAGCAACATATCATCACAGTGTGGAGCTTGGTCTAACTGTAATTGAAAAGGCCCAAGGGGAATTCCTGGTTTGTGTGTGGGGCCCCCTAACCCCCGTCACCCTACATCCATCATTGTAGAGTTAGGCCCTGGGGTGTTCTTGTAATGCTGAAGGTTAACAGCGAGAACGCCATGCGTCCTTACTTACAGCTTTCTAAAATGTGTCCCCGTGGGCCGCCCGAGTTCTGCAGCAAACACTAGAAATACAGCATCATGTCAACTACATATTAATTTGACGGCCACATACCAATGAGTGCAAGCTTGAGCTCGTCAACACATCCATGTTCAGCGAATGGATGGACTTCAATAGGGATGTGATCAGAAACAGAATCCTTCCTTCAGATGTCGAGTTCACAGGCTTGATTACACAGCCGCCTTGCAATGCATACTGCAACAGATAAAATTAAACACTCGCGATTACTCATTGCTTTGAAACAGCCTGGACCCTGATCAATGTGATCCCTTTTTTAAGTTCAACCTCAAACGACAGAGATTTGAGAAATCATACAATAAAGATTCAAATGCTGTATCTCACAACAGAACTTAATTGTTGCTAATGAAATGTGATAGTTTTGAGAGACAGCAAAGACAACACGCACTTACTGTCTCTTTGGACTGTTTTTGTAAAATCTAAGGCATTGTGCTCTTTAGGCATCCTGATCAAAGCCTTTTTAACATTTTCCTACAAACGCTTCAAATGCATTTGGTAAAATGTGAATCATTAAGCAGAGACTCTTAAATGTAATTAATAATTTCTCAAGATCATATACTGTAGCACAGATGAAGATAAAGGCATCAGTCCCTGCTCCAACGTGCAGATTGAAGCATATTCATCTGGCTCTCCACATATATGAAAGCTACCAGCTGCCCTTGCCAGCGAATGAAGGACATTAAGGCTCAGCCTGGTTGATCTCTGATGACAAGGGTCTGGGGGAGGGATTAAAAGCAAAGGGACCAAAGTTATGGTCAGTCCCTTAAAAGGATGGCATTGCATCTCATAGGCCTGGAGCTTGCAGGACTTGAAAGATCTTCAAAGGTCTGCTCACCCCACACAACCTACTCTAACTCCCAAAAAACCTTGGAAGTATGAATTTCGAAAGATATGGACTTTCAAATATGATTCATTTTCCTTTTGCATTGCGACAGGCCACAACAACACGCTGCAGTTCATATCTAGATAATTTTGCTGTTAATTCATCATATAAGCTGATTGCTGTCAGTCATGTGGTTACCTCCTGAGCTTGTCTCCACAATATATCCTAGAAACTGGTTAGTCAGAAACTGTCAAACTATCTGTTATGTAAGGCATGGATAATAAATGAAAAAAGACCATCCACAGGGGTAAAATGCAATGCATCAAAAGACAAATATCCATTAAATATGAGGGTAGGCGTGGCCTTTGTCTCTATCCCGCTGCATATTGGCTGTTCAGCGATACACAGTTTTAGGCGAATTCTGCAACAATAGTCGGAGAGCAGAGTGTTCGAGAGGCTTGGGCTTAAGTTGACAGTGGAGCGACCGTTGGGAAGACTGAATAGGAGTCTAGTTTAATAATCCCTGGTACAGGTTGGACTACACAGGGGGCTGGCACCGCTGAAATCAGAAAACTGCAGTGCAGATGAAGATGTAAAGGATCAGTCTGGTTAAATCATAAGAACCCAGCACGGGGACTCTACATTTCACCATTTTATGGTTTGTAAACACGCTAAACATGTGCATATGATTGTAATGATTGCATTGTCTTACATAAGACCCCTGCTTTCTGATGGCGTGTTTTAATAGCTTATTAACTGTCAAGCTGTCAAATTAACACAGGCTTAGACATGAAACAGATTACCGAACTAATGTTCTCAGATAAGAACAAGTGAAATGTGCTACATATGCGTTCTACTCCACTGTTTCATCTTATTGAGAGTTGTATTATATATTGTTCAATCTTTTACTTTAGAATCAATCTTTCATCATTGTTTCAATTGCCCAATTATGCATTGTTAGCATTGTTGATGCCAAACTCCTCAGTAGCTACCACTCTCTAACTAGAAAAAGAATGTACAGAAAATTAGAGCAGCAGAGCAGCTGCATCCAGTTTACCATGTGGGATTGCAATTTTCCATAGAGTGAGTGACAGTGTACACAAAAGGCAGATATGAGTCACATTCAATGCATGTTTGGGGGAAAATCTGGCAGAGGACATCTACTTACCATGGAACCACACTGGCAGAGATTAGGGGGCCATCATAAAGGAGCCATAGAGGATGAAGATAGCCAGGAGCTGCCCAGATAGAGATAGATGAGATGGAGGAACAAGAGGACCTAGCAAAAAAAAGGGAGTGGGGCACAGAGGGGCGGATGAAAAGCAAGTTGGGGAGCAACAGCACCACTGGCTTGACCTGGGGAGGATGGGAGGAAAAGCCAGAGATCCAATTAAAATCATATTTGGTCAGTCAGAGTCAATACTGATACACAACCCGAGCCCAGTGCTTAAACCATACTTGGTAAAGTATGGGAGCTGCATAATGTAGGTTACGCAAGATGTCATACATGGTTATGATGATGCATAAAACCAAAGACCTGGTATGATAAAGCAGCCCACCCCCTGGTACACAGCTGGGGCTCAACTCAAGTATGGCAACAGCAATCCAGGGGGGAAGATAGAAGCAAAATGGATCCCAAGGTGAAATGGATTTATTTACATTAAATTGATGTATACCCTTTATACCCTGTCCAAAATGGCGCCTGCGCTTGTTGCTAGGCAGAGAGCGCAAGAGTAAAGATGGCGGCAGACAAGTGGCAAACTGGGAAGCGGAGGTCTAATCAGTTGTGATTACAGGGGGGAAGGGTGTGGCAGGGTTCAGTGATTAGGGAATATTACCACGGCTTGGTCAGAAAATACGACGAAAAGCTCACATACTGTATCGGGAGAAATTCACAGTTCAGGTTGCTGCACAGACTGAAAATATAGAGGCTTCTTTAAGAGCAAAACAATTTTTGATCATCTCTATTATGTTTTCTGACTATTTTTGACTGTTTTTAGAAATAGAGGAGAAAGGGGCAATAGTTGGGGTTTAGATGATGAACTCTGAGATAGAAATACAGAATTTCTTGAGATTACTTCAAATTACACCTTGATTAAAGAATTTGATTCAAGCTATTGATAAGGTTGCAATACAAAAGAAGAGGATCTCATAAATTTCAGCCATCACATCATTAAAGTATACTGAACAAAGCCAACCCCGTTCAGAAATTCTTCACATTTGAAGTATTTTACAATATCAACCACTTGATCTAAGACCGTAACATACTACTTACCACAAATTCTTAAATGCCATGAAAATTATTAGCATTATCAACCTGAGTGGTACTGATCACTCATCAGGTACACGTTTGCTACTCATTAACAAAAAAAAAAAATTTTGAAAAAGAAAATCTGATTTAACAAGACCTATCTGGGGTGTACACCACCTCAGCTGAGTTTGGCACCAGTGTTCACACCCCCGCGCAATCCTCAAAGATAAGTGGGTATAGCACTGGTATAATGGATGGATGGATAATTTACGTAATTCAAACTGGTTGTTGTCTTATCAAAAATAGAAATCCAAATACAGAAACTTGTGTAAGGTTTTCAAAGAGATGCCTCATAGAAAGCTAAAAATGAACTGTGGTCAAAACTCAAGAGGTTTTGCAAAATACATCATCAAAAATATCTGACTCTCCCTACAGATGCACCCCCCATGAGTATTATGTGCAACATACACTTTTAACCAGCACAAAGAATGCATAAACAAGTTCACGACAACTCTGCACCATCACGAGAATAATTATACTGTAAGCACATAAATGTAGGTGCTTTGCAAGTTTCCCGCAGAAATATGAAAGAGGATTAAAACAGTTTAGAGAGTTATTATTATTTCAGTTTTATAAATATAGAAGGATGAATATTGCAAGAAAAATAATATGAGCAGCTTATAGGCATATGCCGGTTGTTTCTCGTCTTCCAAATATCATCCAAATAACACCATCATAACAAAGGACTAACCAAAGTGTATTAATATGGTGCACACAGGAAGTATGCCCCTTCATCAAACCCTTTCACTGGAATGAAGAACAACTTTATTACAGCTAGTAATCTGTCAGATCACTGTAGGCATATATGTCAAAGAATTGTCATATTAATGCAATTTTGACCTGATTTCTTCTTGATATATGTGAAGCAAATTTGTATATATAATGGCAGTCATCCAAATGTTTAATGGTATAAAACACTGACATTCATATATACAGGTACAAAGTATAAAGCTTTGCTTCTGGCAGTGGAGCAGAGGTTTTTTTTCATTACCTTATTCATCGTAATTGTGACCCACCCAACCTCTACACTAATCAGGCTACTGCAGTACTTTCAAGAGCGTGACGAGGACACACTCACTGTGTACATCATCTTTAGCTACACCCCATTATGGCAATGTCCCATTAACCATATTTCATTCTGATCATTCAGTTTTCCAATCATTCATATATATATATATATATATATATATATATATATATATATATATATATATATATATATATATAGAGAGAGAGAGAGAGAG
>JAPMOB010245833.1:0-15937 GCA_029875015.1 Lepomis gibbosus
CATTAGGGCATGCCCCTCCGGAAGAAAATTTTGTACATCTTAAAGTTAAATGCATTAATTTGGTGCAAAATTAAGAGGCTATCTATGAAGAACTTTGCACTCCTGTAAACAATGATGTGCTCTTGTAAACTATTTGATTATAAACGCATTGTATTGCTATAAATGGTGATGAGACAGCAACAAAAGTAAGCAAATTTATTTCATGTTTTTCCAGCAACCCTAAATGAAAGAATAGAAAAAGTAATTTCCCTAACATTGTATTGTTGTTGTTACTTTTATTGGACACATGTAATATGTTTTATACTTTGTGTGAATGTAATCCAATTAGTTTTATTTCCGTACTGTATGGATACCTTATTTTGAAAACCAGACGTTGTCGCATGCATATCCTCGCCCTAATTCATCAAGTCCGACCCAATTTGAAAAATTATGTTGTATGTGGTTCTTGTATCACATAAGATGAAGACTTCATAGCCTCTCTTCAGGTCAGACTCTCCTACTACAACACTTGTCTTTGTAAAGAGAGAAAATGACCAGATAAAGTGGGTAACCTGCCTGTCTGGTCCTTATATGGTCAGTTCACACTGGTATGTTTCATTGGCTCAAAGGCTTTGATACGTGTGCACTCCAAAATTTAGGTGCGGTTCGCCTTCTCAAACAAGTGACAGAAACAGACCGTTACCGTAGTTACCTCAAAAGAAAAGTGGTTGTTCATCTCGGACGCCAAGGTGTGTGAGCGAGAGAGCTTACAGCAGCGTGGAGCAGCGCCCACAAAACACAACATTAGAGGAATGTTATCACAAGATGTGTAAAAAGATTTTCAGTTCATTTTGAAACTATGGCGGAGCAAATTAGACTGGCGGGCTGCTATGGTCTCGTTAATTAATGGGAAACACTGGACACAGTGTGGGAACCTTTTAATGTAGTGTTTGTGTGTTCGTGTGTTCATGCACTCTGTACCTACTGATGTTATCAGGGCTTTAGGAGGAAGTAGAACTGCCGCGCTGGTCCTAGTGGAGAGATCAGACTGTAGGAGTGAAGTTGCCAGTCTTCCCTTCCCTCACAGGCAATGATTAACACCAGCAGGGTGGTGGAGGAGGGTGAGAAAAGAGATGGAGGCATCAGTCTGAGACTTACGTCAGCTTATTCTTGCTCGGGATGCTTTATTCATTCTTGACGTGCGATTTTTCAGACAAGACAGTTTAATACTTGCTGTGCGGAAGCTGCACTGTCACAAGCTGCTCTCTGTAGATGCTCAACATCACAGTGTACCTGAAATATCGCTCAATAAATCAGAGTCTTGTTATGTTATTGTTATGTTATTTGTGTGTGTTTGTGACCGACCCTTCAGTGACCTTACACACTCTATGCTGTCCTTGGACTTGTACGGTAGATGTCCTTGAAAGTGTGCGTTCTTTACTCCATGTGTCAGGGTTTTATCATCCTGCTTTAAAGCTCTCAAGTTGATGAAAAACTGGATCCATCTTTGAATAAGGCAGTAAAGGGAGTAAGAGGTCGTTGTCCTTGCGGGTCACTCCCTGGCTAGTGGGATTGCACCCCTTCTTTACTTACCTTCCCACACACATAGAAGCCTTAGCTCAGACCCCTGTCGCCTGCAGACCTGTAAAAGCTAACGTCCACCCCACATCGTTGGGTTGTAAACACCGCCGAGGCTGGCCACGGGGTTTGCAGCATGCGACAATCAATCCTAACGCTGCCATGAAATGATGAGGGACAGATAATCCCATCTACAGGGATAGATGCCCTTGGTCACCCACCGATGCACTCATTATCCTGCATCTCTGGAGCCTGTATGAACTGACGAGGTAGACAGTGATGTGCTTGATACAGTAAGCCAAGTGTTCAAGGTTTTTTTTTCTTTTTTCTGCTGGTTTTCTTTAATTTATGGAGGGCAGTGGTGGACAATGAGCCTTAACCAAAGCAGTGTACAATACATCTACAAACACCATCTCCTGTGATTCATTCTCCTTTAGTTTGTGGCTCTCTCCCTCACTCGTCTGCGGTCTTTCTCGCTCTTGTTTTTGCTATCTCTCGCACACCCACAGTCATGCTGCACAGATGAATGCACACACAAATGTGACAGACTGCGAGACTGTGACTCACACAGAGCAGCGTTTTGTGTGTGTGCTCTCTCACCTCTTTCTCTCCCCATCAAGTCTGACGTTCTTCTGAGTTTTTAAGGAGGGAGTGGGAGTGTTGAGTGTGTAACTTTGTCGCAAGTTAACGACGAGTGCTGATAAATTAGTCCGTAATCAAATATAAAATACCAAACATTCCCTGGTTCCAGCTTCTTAGGTTTTCTGCATTCTCTGATTGTAAATTGAACATCTTAAGAGGTTTTGGACTGTTGGTCAGATAAAACAATCTATTTTAAAGATGTCCCCTTGGAGTGTGGGAAATTGTGATTGGCATTTTTCATTATTTGCAACATAATGAAAATATTTAACAGTTACAGCTTCAGTAACAATATCCAACTGGTATGTTTGGGAGTTTGTGGAGTGTCTTATTCAGTACAATTTTATTAGAATGACAGCGCATTATATCATAGAACAGAGAATACACAAACCCTTTTTTATTTCAAACAATTTAACGAAATAAAAAGATTTTATTTTATTAAATTTAGAAATAAAACAGCTCTGAGTCAGTTCTCAATAGCACAGGCCATAAACTTTAAAAATGAATAAATACCCTTTTCTAAAAATGATAAATGATTGTATTAGATGTTACTTTAACATTAATCAATACATCGGTACAATTTTATTTAATATTTTGGCCCTTGTCCTACCACTTATCACTAGGGAATCACTGATCTGACTTTTTTTCTCTCTATGCCGATACTCATATCTCAGCTTTGGACACTTGCTGACACGGAGTGTCACTGCTGCCATGTTTCCAAATGTTTTCCAAATCTGAGTACCTCTTTACACAAAACTTATTGGAATAATTATTAACACACGATTTTAAATAATTGACGTTTACAAAGAAAAAGTATTAAATTCGGAATTCAAATAAAATACTTAATGTGTTTTTCTTCTCTGCAGGGACATCATGATCACTCATTTTGAGCCGTCAATCTCATTCGAGGGTCTGTACGGGGAGGTGAGGGACATGTGCTCCATGGACAACGACCAACTCTTCACCATGAAGTGGATCGACGAGGAAGGTGTGTCTCCCTTACCCTTACCTCCCAATCCTTTTCTGATTCTCTCTGTGCTGAAAGACGACGAATAAGACAGCAGCCGGAGATGTTAAAGATTTTTTGGTTTTTTTGTTGTTTTTTTTTTTGGTATTCTTTTATAAAGAAACCAATTTGTGGTTTCATTTGACATCATAAAGCAGGTTTAACACATTTAGAGGCCACTGGCTAAATTTACCAGCATTTGGCATGTGTTAATGTGCCTTGTCACTTGAATGTACGACTACCTCACAACACACACACACACACACACACACACACACCACACACCCCACCCCCAATTCCTTGTTGTCAGACAGCTAGTCAGGCAGCAGTAATGGTGTCATATGAAAGATGGAGCCGTCACATTGCTCTGCTCAGAATAAGGTCAGCTTGCCCAAACCAATTAGACTCAGATCAGCTCCCGCTGGTAGCCACCCACACATACAACCACTGGGGTAATTAGCCTGTCTGAGAAAGCAAAGCTGCTTGATGGTCGTAATGAAGTACCCTGTTCAGTGGTAGCTGTATGTCCTAGTGCCCCATCCATGGCAACCACATACATAATCTTCTCAGTGTGAACTTGTGCCATTGCCACGCTAATTAGAAAATGTACCTGTAATTAATACATAATTTTGTAATCCTGGTTTAAAGGTACCAAAAAACACTTAACTTGTTTTTGTAAACTTTGACTTTTTCTATAAAAGAATTCTGTGTTTTGTAAAAAGTTTAGTGATAATTAATGTAAACACAAACAACAACTTTTAATGAACATCTAAACTGTACATGCCACTGGTAGACTCACAATAATGGTCATGGATCTAGAGTAGAGCCTCCTAATTAGAGCTAAAACAATTAACCAATTAGTCAGTTGGCAGAATTAATTAGTTAATTGTGTTATAAATTTTGTCCCCTAGCAAAAATTCCAAAAAGCTTCCCTATTTCCAGCTTTATCACAACTGAATATCTTTGGGCTTTGGACTGTTAATTAAATCAACTGTCCACATTGGGCTTCATGAAGTCATCACTGATATATTATATCACACATTTTATAGACAAATAATTATTATTATAAATAATAATTGAGGAAATAATCAACAGTTTAAACTCTAATGATGCAGATGTATGGGCTTATCACATGAAATGTATATCAATATTGACATATATGTTTACTAATATGTAGCCGGATATTGCAGTACAGAATAGGGATGTTGATTCTCATGTTTGAGCGGTCATGTAATGCCAGATCAACATCCCTATTCTGTACTGCAATATCCTGCTACATATTAGTAAACATATATGTCAATATTGATTGATATGATAAGCAAATATCAGTCACAAATAATAATTGTTTGGTTTAAACTCCACATTGTCCGCAGTATACTCGATTTATAAAATTAAGTTATCACACAGAAAAGAAATCTACTGTATTGGCCCAAATATTTGACGACCCTGATTATTAGATAACAAATAAAACGTAAAATACTTCTATTAAAGCAGAACTTAAATCCCACAGTTGTGTTGCTTGTCTACATTTCCTTTTTCATTTTACACTTTTATATTCTTGAGCTCCTCATCATCTGTGATGGTGGTAATTCATGGCTGCTTGACAGAAGATTGGACCCCCAGTCTGTTTCTGCAGCAAAAGACAACGGGAGACACTTCCAACTTCACTCATCAGGAATTTATTTCCTCTGCGGCAGTAAAGCACATTCCCTGGGCTGTCAGAAACTCCTCTAGGTTGACCTGTGCAAACTAACACTTTTAGGGCTGTCAAACTCTAAATGACACTATAAATGGACTTGACAACACTCACTAGCCAACCAGCATTAAGGCTACAAGCAACCCAAAATGCAACAGTCCTCATTCAGAAGGATTGTCTGATGTAAAGAAAACACAAGTTCTCAAATACAACACAACCCAAAGATATGCAGTGTTTCCCACAGGATTTTAAGAGACTATGGTGGGTGGACCTCACCCCCTCTTAGGGGGTCCGGGGGTACAAAGAAATTTTGAACATTTAAAGTTAAATGCATTAATTTGGTGCAAAATTAAGAGGAGATCTATGAATAACTTGAACAATGTTGTACAACTATTTGATCATAATCCCATTGTATAACTATTGTGATGAAACAGCACAAAAGTAAACTAATTTAGCCTATTTAATGTTTTTTCAGCAACCCTAAATCAAATAATAGAAAATAGAATAAGTAATTTTCCTAACAATCTATTGTTGTTGTTTTTTTATTACTTTTAATGGTCACATTTAACATGTTTTATACTTTCTGTTAATATGATATAATCCAATTAATATTATTTCCATGCTGTATAGACACCTTATTTTGAAAACCAGACGTTGTTGCATGTGTATCCTCCTCGCACTAAATTCATTCAGTCCGACCCAATTCGATAAATAATGTTGTATGTGGTTCTCGTATGGCGTAACATGAAGACTTCACAGCCTCTCTTCAGGTAGGACTCTCATACTGCAACACTTGTCTTTGTAAAGAGAGAAACTGACTGAAGTCAATGAAGTTTCTAACCTGCTCGTCAGCACGCACTGGGTCATTGCAGTTACCATAAAGGCTTGAATACGTGTGCACTCCTAATTTAGGTTGAGCTAGGTTAATTGTCTTCTCTGAAACAATTGACAGAAACCGACCATTAATTTATTCATTAATGAGTGTGCGAGCTTACAGCAGCGCGGAGCAGCGCCCGTAAAACTCAACGTTAGAGGTCTGAAACGTGTACAAATATTTGGGGTCGGTGATGGCGCAAGGGATAAGATGCCTGCCTGCTTGGTGTGAGAGACCCTGGTTCAATTCCTCACTGTGACCCATCCACCAATGTGTCCCTGAGCAAGACACTTAACCCCTAGTTGTATAGGAATTGTAAGTCGCTTTGGACAAAAGCGTCAATTAAATGAATAAATGTGAAATGAGACTGTCACAGTCTAATTTGAAATATTTTCGGTTCATTTTAAGACTACGGCGGGCCGCCATGGTCTCGTTAATTAATGGGAAACACTGATATGTTTGTATTTTAGAAACAGAATCATTAGTTTGCCATCAAGTTTGTTTTTCAATTGTAAAATGTCTGACCCAGTGTATTCTTCAGAAATAAAATTGCAGTTAGTATATTGTTAGCAGGTTTTTAAAACTCTATTTTGATATTGTCAACAGCTTCAAAAAACCTGTATTTTTGGGGCTATAATCCAAAACAGGTGTTGATGACACCTGGAAAAGATTTTTTGAAAACAAATCATGTTTGCTGGGAGGGGAGAGTGCAAAAGCTTACTGAACTTACTGACGTGAAGACAATTAGATTGGTGGGTGATTCATCCTTTTTTAATCTACTGGAAGTAATTCTTCTGTTGCTGTTTTTATTTTTCTCTGTAATATACATGGAAGTGGATGCAGTCACAAACTTAATGACACTTCCTGATACCGGAACCTTTCAAACAAAACCAGACTTGATGGTTATCGCAGTCCACTCACTGCGTCATGTGATCCTCCCATACTTTTTATCAGTTTTAAATATACACTGTGTGTCATAGTTTCTGTTCTTGAGCTATTTATAAAATCACCCGCTTGGTAGTTGTGATTAGTTAGGTAGAGCACTAAGAATGGATTGGATGACCTCACAGTCAGCTCACACTGCCTCTCCGAGTGAGTCACACCTACACCTGAACCTTCCTGTTAATAAGGAAGTAATCAGGATTGCATTTGAGTGGTATTTTAAATATTAACTTGGAATGATCACTGAACAAATAGGTCTGTACAGTTAAAAGAAAACTATTTGAAATGGCAGCTTCGGCTGCTGCGCTCTCCTATGTTCTCACTCACACCCACGCACTTTTTTTTGAAAGTTTACTTAAAGTTTGTGTACTGCAATTCATATCACATCTGTAATGGTTAGACAGGTTATTGTTCAAATGTCACGCTGATTTACTCTATAACTTACCTTTTATACTCACAACCTTTTGTTCTGGGAACTGGAAATATGTTATATGTAGCCACTTGTCTCTACCTTGTTATCGCTTGTCTTTTTTTCTGTGCGTTTAAAAATAAGATGACCATTGTTGATTTTCTGCAATTACCTAGGCATGTGTAGGATCCCTACTAAAAGTTTATATATAACCATAAAACCTTATAAAACCATGTGTACGCACACTCGCTGGCAATGTTCTTGTTATAACCTAGAAATATGCGCATGTAGATCAGCCAGTCAGTAACAATTAGCAACGATTACAGATTTTGTTGGTACGTTTATAGTCTGAGGAATTATCACGGTTTCACAATTATCATGCATTAATTAAATAACAAAACTCGTAACTACTTAAGTTTAATTTTAATATTTAATTACATTACCAATTATATTTCTATAATATATAAGTAATATTATTATAAGATGAATATTAACTTTATTTATCCCCCAGGGGAAATTGTTATTGAGGAGCTAGCAGAGTGTGTGTGTGGCAGCCACCGCAGTGTCTCAGTGCGCTTCATCATCGTAGGATTTCAACAGCTGCAGTGCGATTCACAACTGACCAAGAGTGTCAGTAATTAGTCCTTCCCTCGTCTACACTCCGGAGTTGGGGAATGTAATGGTGAGACAGCGCTGAGGAAATATTGAGCTGAATATGATTTGAGTTTATATCTTTTCTAATCGAAAGGTGCTCATAGAATAGCTGTGACTCACTATCAGAAGCACAAATAACACTGCTGGTTTAAATGTTTGTCATAAACATATACATAATTTCTAGTGACGCCAGTTTCTCTTGTCTCTAAAATGTTCGCACACATTGGTCAGAGTTTACTTCCAGGTCCACACATTTTTATAGATCACAACGCCTTGCCTGGGAAGTGGCACACACCTCGCTTTGGTAACAGTTATAAAGCCCAGAGAGCCCAGATCTCTTAAATATCACACCAATGAGAAACCTGGTTCCTGTCAACAGATTTCTAACAGGGTTTAACATGTTCGCATGTGAAACAGGGTGGGAAATTAACGTTTTAACCTAATGTCTACCAGCCACCAGCTGATGAAACTGAACCAGCCACTCAATAGCAAATCATTATTTTGTGACATCTAGCAGCCATTTTCATATTTTACCAGCATGTGGCTGGTGCTAATTTCCCACCCAGATGTAAAAGATAAAAATTTTCTTACAGAAAGAAAAAAGGATTGACGCTGTTACATGCAGAAAAAATAGAAGGTATAATTTGCTTAAATTGTGCATAAATACCTGTACCTAATGCAGAGCAAAAAAGGGCCTGGGTTGTTCTGTGAAAACTTTTATCAAAACCAGATAAAACAAGATGAAGGTTGTTTTTTTTATATACAGTATAATGTCACAAAATAGTGAAAAATGCAGTCTAAGGTGTTGTATGCAAATGTCTAATTTTGTCTAACTGTCCAAAACTTAAAGATGTTTAGCTTATTATCACGTGTGGCAAAGAAAAAAAAATTAGCCTTTTAACTCGAAAAAAATAAAGATTTGATACTTATTGTGATAATTATTGATATCAAAAGATATGAAACTTTTTATCGTGATAACATTTTTGGCCATATCGTCCAGCCCTAATTTGAGTGAAACAAATGTTCAGTAATTGTGTTTAGAAAAACTGGCATTATATGATTATCAAAACAGTTGCAGATTACTATTTAATAATAATTTATTATTAACTATTAGTCATTTTGCAGCTCTACTTTTATCACAAATGATTAAAACACAATGTCTGACTAAAACTGAGAAAGATGAAGTGAGTTTTCACAGCTGAACGTTGGGTTATATGTCTTACTGTCCTCACTTTGCTGTTAGTCAAATATTCATATAAACATATAAAATATCAACATATAAAAGAGAAATTTTCTTCAAGCTGCAGTGTCGTGTCTCAATATTAGACACAAAATGTCGTTGGATCTTTGGATCGACAGTAAATAGTTAGATTTCTCCTCAGTATACAAGTAAATGTAGATTTAACAGGATCACTGTTAAGAGAGGATGTGAAAACATTCTTCATCTGATTTGTATTTTAATTTGGTGAATGACCTTTGGTGTCTCCTCTGCTGTTAGGTGACCCCTGCACCGTGTCGTCACAGCTGGAGTTGGAAGAAGCTCTGCGTCTCTACGAACTCAACAAAGACTCGGAGCTCATTATCCACGGTGGGCCTCATTGCTTCTCACACAGGCACTGTTTATAACGTAACACGCACAGTTTCAGGATTTAACTCACAGAAAGACAGTGGTTCACGCCAGGTGCTTGGTAAGAGGTCCAGATGAAACGCCTGTTATCTTTGACTTTCTGCTGTACCGCTCACTTCTCTGTTGAGCTTTCTATGACCTGTGAAGTGGGCAGCATTACTGTATTTTCTATTTCTGGTTACTGAGCTACAGCATAGCCGACCTCAGGCGCAGGATCACAACAGACAAGCAGTGCCAACACAGATCATCCAAGCAGTTTTGACAAGAGCAAAACATGACTGTTTAGTAGTTGCCTGCCTGCCAGTACAAGTAATTAGTCTCTACTGCTAATATAATAAGTAATCAGGGAAAATGCTGTAATACAAAACATTGTGCAAAGTCAAATACAATTACTTTTTCACATTATTTTAGTGAAATTTCTCTATATTTCCTTGGGGATGGTTAACATAAAATAACTTTTTCTTTGTGTTTAGAATTTGTACTTAAATGCAGATTAATAATATAGTTAATGATTTACCACAGATAAAAACGTATATAAATCAGTTATTTATTCAGGTTCATAAAATGTCTGCATTACTGCTGTGTTTACACACATTACTAATGTAAACATATCTTTAACAGTACAGAAATATATGAATACTTTACATTATTTTTAGGTGCTATGTAATGTTTATGTATGTAACTTTAAAATATTCAAATTGGGAGTAATGGCAGGCTCCAGACTTTATTTTTAAAATGACTGAGAGAAATATATGTGACATCTCAATAATCCCTAACACAATTTTAAACTAAAAACAGTTCTTAACTTCAAGCACATGGTCTTAAATATGAACAATGGGTACCTGGGGGCTGTACCACAAACTTAGTCTGCCTTTCTTTGGGTTACCTGCCTTCACTGAAGCTGATACTGGTGATCCAGGAGAACTGGTATCAGGAAGGTTGTTATCAACATGCTCTGGTAAGTCTGGGTTTTCCAGTCTGCGTACGAGCTGGTTAATGTAAAAGAGGCAGAGTTGTTAATAACAACTGTAATAACAAGCTACGTCATCAAAACCATAAGCGAAGCCCTTAGTTTGGTACGAGATGAAGAGGTTCAACAAGGTGAAATGTCTATAAACGTGATCACATAATTAGAATAGAAGGAGAAGCTGTAGAAATAATTTCCTGTTAACAAAATTAAGGATGTAGATATGAGCGGGAATTATTATGTATGTCTTTATAGATGTATATAGAGTGAGTATTTTTTGCCTTTTTTTTTGGTCAGATGATGATGAATATGTGATGCTTATAAAAAAGTAAAAATAAATGTAGCAAGTTTCCTGACTGCCTCTACCTGACTGACAAGTTGCATTTATAATCATGGGAGCTAATTACTCAAACTATTTCAAATTAGCATCACAATGTCACATCATGTCGTGCTGAGAGCAGCAGTAATGAAAAAATGAAAGCACTGACAGTGTCAGGAATACCTGCGCAATTAAAATGCAGCCAATATAATTATCATTATATATATTCAGTGTTGTAAATTGTCCCTCTGTTTGCTGGAAGCGCAGTTTTAAAAACAGAGTGTAAATAAGAAAGCCTGTGACAGCAATAGATCTCCTGATCTATAAAAATATTCTTTATTGTCAACTGTTTTTTTCCACTGATCTGACTGGTCAGGAGTCGTCTTTTTGGATCTGATCGTCTAAAGTTAACTGCTCCAGATCTTTAGGTACAGGCCCCAGGTCATTCTGGAAATAAATTAGAAATGTAGAAAACCTGATTATTACAGTCCAAAAATTAATGCAGAACAGACATGTAGATTTGTTTACTGGGAGTCTGTAAGTGTTTGTTTGTCTGAAAAATGTTTAAATGGGATTTTTTTTTCTTCTATTTTTCTGGCCACAAGAATTTTAATTTCATAATTTTTTCCCCCCGTCTCCAGTATAAAAATATTCTGGCTTTAATGATGAGTTTAGGTTGCTTACTTTTAAGACTGCTAGATACTGTACACAACAAAGAAGCATCAGAACACAAGGTTCATGCCGCACTGACCTTTGAAAACAAACATTGCTTCCGCTGTTGACGTCTGTCTATGGGCCCTTGAGCTAGTTCACATCCACGTCTAAGCTTGGCATTCTTGACAAGTAGTTGTACAGCTTAACAAATCTAGTGGTCAGGGTTAAGTCAGATGGGGGCACGGGGTGGGATGTATATTTGAAATGGAACATTTGATTGACAGGCTCTGTGCGTATAAGCATGTAACCTGAGGGTAGCAGGGACGGGGGGCTGTGTGGTTAATGTAAAGTTTTAATCAAATCAGAGGTGAGGGGTCAAGAGTACAGTGGATGCCAGAGTGACGGCAGAGGATGAACGGGTAGGGGTGGGGGGGTGACACTGCCGCAGGGGGTCGCCAGGTCTGCTCGTTAACGAGCTTTCCGGCCGTATCCCACGCCTCGCCTCTGATTCACACTGCCCCCAGTGTAGCTCGATCTGTCGCTCTCTCTCTTTCTCACTCACACAAATAATCATAGTGATTGTGACTTTTTCCACTTCACTGAAGTTTGCACACGCATCATCATAAAAACAACATAAGTGACTTTTATCATAAATTGGTTCAGTGAATGTATGTCTTATTGTAATTACTGGAGGCAACATGTTTTCTACATGTAGTCTTAACTGCCGTCATGATGAGAGGAAGTGAAATGTACTCAGCAGTGTAACGCCATCTAGTCTCATCAGACTTTAGATGAAGCAGACTTTCTAAATGTAACTTGTTTTTTGCTTCCCAGTGTTCCCATGTGTACCAGAGAAACCTGGCATGCCCTGTCCGGGAGAAGACAGTGAGTTAAAGCTTTTTCCTTATTTAGTTTTACCTAATTTGTCATTCACTGTCCCAAAGAAACCCATAATTAATTTACATTTTAAATCTGAGACACAAAATGGCAATTGGTTCAGACATATGGACTCATAAGTCATAAGTTTCATATGGACTCAAGATTTATGAGTTTGTAAAACGATGTTCAGGAATAATTTCAAAGCATGACAAATGGAAGTTTGTGGATGTGTAAAAATGAAAAAAAAAAAGTGTCTAGATGAAATGCGTGCTCAAATTATATCACTGGTGAGATTCAGAAAACAGATTTAAAGCTTAAGTGTGTGTGAAACTCAAAGTTCCTACACTGTATGTGACAGTAAAATGATATTTGGCATTTTAAGATAATCTGCATCGGCCATACATGACTTTGTTTTTATATCTGCAATCAGCCGCCCTGCTCTCTAATTATCAGCATCGGCCATTGAAAAAGCCATTATAAAGTGTGATATACTGTACACAACGTCAGCCTTTTTTTTCTTGAGGACATGGCTAATGGTGATGATTCCAACCTCCAAAAATCAGCCTTCAGGGAAAGGTGTGGACCTCCAAATGTTTGACACACGTAGTTTAGCCTTGTGGCAGGATAAAGAAATCATTGCCTAATGTGCGAGAAAAATGGGAGGTTTCTTTAAAGATCAAAGTATTCCGATGTTTTACACAAAGGCGCACACACACAGGTGAAGAGCAGGATTTAGCCCTCCTCCTCGTCTTTTCACAGAGTCAATATATCGGCGAGGAGCCCGGCGCTGGAGGAAGCTTTACTATGCTGGTGGTCACACCTTTCAGGCCAAGCGATTTAACAGGGTGAGACATGAACAGTATTTTGCACAAAGCCCTTCACTCATGTACTTTTTTGGCTTTCAATATTTCCCTCTATATATTTAATATTGTGGATTTCATGTATTTTATTTTATCACAGTTGAATTCTTGTATCTCTGTAACCTAAATGTACATTTCAAAGCTTAGTTACTGTATATGTATTTAAAGAAGAATGACACATCCACTGCCTGTCTTTGTATTAATTGGAGTGAGCTCGATGGTGGTGAAACAGAACGATGGCTCTGGTAGAATTTCATTGTTGACCTTGCAGAGCTACATGTTTCAGAAGCCATCACTGCCTCTGTAGCATCTCCTGGAATATAATGTGTGTTTGTGTTTCTCTCCATCAGCGAGCTCACTGTGCCATCTGTGCAGACCGTATCTGGGGTCTGGGAAGACAAGGCTACAAATGCATCAACTGCAAACTGCTGGTGCACAAGAAGTGCCATAAACTGGTCACGATGGAGTGTGGCAGACCGATGATCCATGTGAGGGCTGCGACGAGTGTCATGAGCTTGATGCGTTACCATCCATGACTCACACATATACTTTAAGATTGTGTTCTGTGCTGATTATACTTAACGGCCTGTGTTGTTTGCCTAGGATCCAGGGATGCCAGGACCACCAATTCCATTAGACTCAAGTGAGCAGCCAGGTAAAACACACACACACACAGTCTTTTAAAAGTGTTACGGTTATATTCTGTCCTCACTCAGAATATAATAATGATGGTTTAGAAGCACATAAATTAAGAATAAGCACATAAGAGACAAACTCTTTTTATCAAATTATAGGCTTCTTTTAATTTTTTTTTTTTTTTTTTTTTTTACTTTTTACACCCAGGGAGATTCGAATCTTCGTGATTTCACACTCTCACTTTTGAATCTCTTTGCCAATCTTGAAGCAGAATGACTTAAATGGCAGCTTAAAGCCACAATTCTAAAACAATAAGGTTGCTGATATCTTTCGTTTTTGTTTTCGTCAATGAATCCCATAAAAAGACCCAAACCAACAGTCCGTCCCCCAGTACTCTCTGACCTTCCCAGCTTGTGTGTGGCTCTAACCACGAAGCCACTTCTGTTTGGAAGATGTAAATCTTTCAAAACAAACCACAAACACATATTTAACTGCAATTTTAACTGCAATGTTCCCAGTTCAGTTCCAGCCAGAGACCTGTTTTCAACAAATGTTACTCCAAAAAGGATTAAATCGTGTTTTTGTTGGATTGTTTCCACTTGCATATTTGGTACAAGGGTGAGTATATACAGCCGCAGCATGATATTTGTGGGATGAACTCAGAATAAATCAGTGTCCACGTTCATTGAAACAAAGTAACATGTCACCCTTGGCAACATGGCTTTGGACAACGATGGAGCTCTATGACGTAGAGAAATATAAGATATTCACGTTCTGATTGCACACTTGTTAGTGGGATCAGTTTATTGTTAGTTTCAGTTTTTATCAGGGGATTTATTGACTTTAATAGAAATATTGAGTATCACCAGAATAAATAAACTTAACTTAGGAGCATATCAGCATTAGTATAGTAGCGGTCACCCAGATTACAAGCTGCATTTTTTGGGTTTATGTATAGTACCAGACTTAAGTCCAGTCAGGTGTTTGATAGGCTGACTGGAATGAGAGAGCTTAGGATCCTTGCATTATGCTTACTCTTTAAAATATTCTGGGTTTGTTATATTGTTAAATAAGGGTGGATACAGCAGGGTATTTTCTTTTCTAACCAAGCAGAGAGAAATGACTCCAGCACTGCAGGGCTGTGAACAAAGCGTGTGACTGTCTCTCACCTACTTTTTTCCTCCTCCATCTCTCCTATTTTTTCCCCTCTCCTGCCTCCCCCTCTCCTTCTGTCTGTCTGTCACGTTCTCCTCTCTCTCTCAGGCCCTCAGAATAAAGACTCCAGAGAAAGCTTGCCTTACGATGGAGAAGAGAAAGAGGTGAGAGAACGCCCTTGATGTGTGACTCATAGTCTGTCAATCTGTCATGTTGTCAAGATGTGTGTGTATATGTATATTTAGAGAGAGAACGCAGCGCTGTTCGTGCAAGAGGGAGAAAGAATCAGATCACCTGTAATTGGAAGCAGAGTTTTGTCTGATCATTTTGCCATTGTGTACATTTGGGTGATCCACCTGTGCTGTGCATGTGTGATATAGAGAGCATGCAGACGTAGGCACCCTTGCAGCACTGTGGATATTGATTTCCTTTGTTGGAGCTAATAAAGTAACCTTTTATCACAGCTCTTAACACCAGAGGCTGATTAATGGCCAGTCCAGGGTTGGAGGGAGGTTGTTGGACGGAGCAGGAGACCTAAAGATGGCAAAAGAATGGATCGAGTTGGACACAGATAGACGGCAATAAAACAGGGCAAGCCAAATGATCTTATCTTTGGCTCCATGTCTGACTCTGTGGGATGGGGGTCGTCAACGTGAAGGGAGATTATATTAGGTAGGGGAAACCGTTCACTTCAGAACAGATTACAGAAGAGAAGAGAAAGAAAAATAGGTGAGGAAATGATGAAGGTGGTTTACCGAGAAGTAGGACTAATAAAGCGGGCTCTTAATCTAATGGAGGCAGCATGATGGTATTTAATACAGACAAGAAAGTCATTACTAAGATTTACTGTGCTGGTTGAAATGTCATTTACAAATAACCTGGAGGAAATTACCCTTTTGCACAAACCAAATCACCACCTCCATCAATAGTTCATTGAATGTCTTGAGAAAGGTTGACCAGCTGAAATGTATCATAAGAAATTGTGGCAGAGTTGACTTTATGTTTATCCATATGATGTTCACTGTTTGGATCATGGTCTCTATTGCTTGTCCTCTTGCTCGGT